>ML104036.1:0-84459 GCA_003697995.1 Taxidea taxus jeffersonii | reverse complement strand
CTGCTTCTCCCTCTGCCTCTGCCTGCCACTCTGTCTGCCTGTGCTCACTCTCTCTGACAAATAAATAAATAAAATCTTAAAAAAAATAAAACATTATATCTTCATCTAAGGATTGTCCTTTATTAATTATCCCTCTATTCAGTTTGATTTTTTTTCTTATTTTTGAAATAAACCTATACTTAAAGTTTTTCTGTATTTAAGATTATTTCCTTAGCCTGTATTTCTAGAATTACAATTATAGGATCAAAGTGTTTAGACATTTTATATTTTATATATAACTTAATATATATATTTACATATATTTAAATATATATATATAATAGCATAAATATAACAATATTATACAAGTAAATACTGTATATAATTTAAATATGCATTAATACATATCTAAATACTATTTATACTTATAGTAAGTAATCAAGTACCTATCTACATCAATCTTTCTCTCTAAATATATAGTTTTGTTTTATTTTAAGATTTATTTATTTATTTGAAAGAAAGAGAGCAGTGTGAAGTGGCAGAGGGAGAGGGAGAGAGAAACTCCAAGCAGACCTCCCACTGAGCGTGGAGTCCCATGCAGGTCTCAAATTTGAGACTCTGTGATTATGACCAGACCTGAGCCAAAATCTAGAGTCAGTCACCCAAATGATTGTGCCACCCAGGTGCCCCTAAATATATACTTTCGTACATTGGTTTTTCAAATTTACTTTTCCTTTATTAATTTTTGAAAGTAAGTTGTTTATCTCATGTTTGTCAGATTTGGGTTTTAGGATTTTTCAAGCTTTGTTAATATGCTATATGAGAAAACTAGTATATATTTTATTTTTCATTTCTGTGGTTACTATGATGAACTTCCTTTCATATATTTGTTTACCACTTGTGTTTGTTATTATCAAGGGTATCTGTTTCTGTCTAAGCCTTATATGCCTACTCAACCTATTAATTTTTTTTATATACCTATATTAGTGCCATTTATACTATAATTAGAAGGCTTTCTTTATATATTTTTTGCAGTAGATGTGAGCAGTTTGACTAATTTTAACAAAGAAAAATTAAAATCTCTCATAGTCAAATTTTTTATGATTTTTCCAATAATGTTGGCACTTAGAAATTTTGTACCTAGATTATAATAATATCCACTTCCATCTAGCTTTCCTGTCATTTTCCTCCTTTTTTTTTTTAATATTTTATTTATCTATTTGACAGACAGAGATCACAAGTAGGCAGGGAGGCAGGCAGAGAAGAGAGAGAGGGGAAAGCAGGCTCCCCGCCAAGCAGAGAGCCCGATGCGGGGCTCGATCCCAGGACCTGGGATCATGACCTGAGCCGAAGGCAGAGGCTTTAACCCACTGAGCCACCCAGGCACCCCTGTCATTTTATTTCTTATAATTAACCTTTTAATTTTACTTGATATTTGTTTTGGTATATACCGTGATATGAAAATGTAATCTTTATATTTGTTTTGTTTTATTCCTAATTGGTAGTGAATGGTCCTATAATACTTCACACATACATTCTCCTTGACAAATAGTCTGAAGTACTTATTTGGAGCTTCATTATTTCTGGTCAATATCACCCAACCCATTGATATCTCCCTTCCAGGTCAAAGCTTCCCAGGTTAATTCCCAATTATTTGTTGTTCTAGAGCCCAGTAGGGAGGAAACTTTGTATGTTAGTCTTAACATGCTTTTTTGGTCATTTCTGAGGATTGTCAGTTCAATGTATATGCAGTTTCCTTGTGAATACACATTATCAAATGCCTGTCAGAAGGGTTAAATATCCATCTAATTCTGTATTGCATCTGTGTTTTTAATCTTTTACAGTGGAGAGATGAACCAAATCTTGTTTTTAGAATTTGATCATATAGTGTTTCCATGAATTGTTTTAAAATTTTATTATTTGTTTTTGTTTGTTTGTTTCTGAGTTGATTCTAGTTTCATTGACCCTTACATGAAGTGTTTAACTTTTTTACTCTAATTTTATCTTTTCCTATACACATTTCAATGCTAAATTATTTTAAATATTTGTATTATATGATAAAGCTGAAGTACAGGAAACTATATAAAATAAACATATAACTTAATGGATTAGCTGAAGTAAATATCCTTATAATATTGATCCAAGTGCATAGGTTAAGAAATAGAACTTTGGGGGCGTCTGGGTGGCT
Organism: Taxidea taxus jeffersonii; assembly: GCA_003697995.1. Classification (NCBI taxonomy): domain Eukaryota; kingdom Metazoa; phylum Chordata; class Mammalia; order Carnivora; family Mustelidae; genus Taxidea; species Taxidea taxus. The sequence goes on along the minus strand of ML104036.1, from coordinate 82,292 downwards.
CAGTGGGTTAAGCTTCTGCCTTCAGCTCAGGTCATGATCTCAGTGTCCTGGGATCGAGCCCTGCATTGGGCTCTCTGCCCAGCAGGGAGCCTGCTTTTCCCTCTCTCTCTCTGCCTGCTTTTCTGCCTACTTACGATCTCTCTCTCTGTAAAATAAATAAATAAAATCTTAAAAAAAAATAGAACTTTGTGAGATATTCCATGAAACACATCCCAGTAACAATCTCTCTGCTCCTCTGCCAATGAAACCTCTATTCTGAATCTTACAGTTTCTTTATAGCGGTATTACCCAGTATGCACTTTTAGTTTTATATTGGTGGCTAATATCTGGATTTTTTTACTTCATAGAGTACTACCAAATGCTGATGTTCTAATTATATCAGTATTTTTTATTTATTAACAGAATATTCTATAAAAAGAAGTTTACCCTCAATTGACAATTTTTATTATAGAGTAGTATTTACATAAGGAAAAAAAGGAGAAATGTTTAATTCTTTATATTTATTTTCTAGTTTTCTAGACAATGAATTGTTGTAATCTTTCTGAAGTGATCGGTTAACTCCACATCTTTCATATGCAATTACTTTTGTTTCTTATTTATTTTTAATTTTTCCCTGCTTTCTTAATTGTTCAAAAATTAAGCCCTTTCTTCTTTTTTCTTATGGTTGTTGATTTTGTGGTAAATCTTGGAATATGTTTCCTAATTAGAAATTATAAAGATATTTACTTATATTTTCTCCTAGCAGTTTCGTGGCCATCATAATCTTATAGCCACTTACATCTTTAAATCTTTAATCAATTTAGAAGTTTTCCTTCAAATGGATTACAGTTCTATAAATACATAACATTCCTTTTTATTAAAATAGAACATACCTACAAATGAGTACAATTCAATGAAGCTTCACAGAGTATCCATATCATGTAACCAAGTTAAGGCTCACATTCAGTACCCAGAAACCTCCTTTCTTATCTCTGTCAACTCAGTATTTTCCCACTTTCTTATTCCACCAAAGAAACCACTATTCTGAATTCCAATGCCAAAAATCACTTTTCTCTTTTTTAAAAAATTATATAATTAAAATCGTAACATATATATTCTTATATATCCAGCTTCTTTCCTCAATTTTATGTTTATAAGATTTCATCCATGACCTTGTGTATAATATAATTATTTTTCAGTGCTTGTAAATATTCTAAATTAATACACATTATTTTATTTTTTTATTATTATGTTCAATTAGCCTTATTTTCTTAATCTAATCTACAGTTGATAGGCGTGTTCCTAGTTCTAGTCTTTGAGTATTATGGTTAATTCCACTTTTACCATATTTGTATAAGGTTTTGGTGCACATATGTAGGCATTTTCTTTTGTAAATATCTAGGAGTAGAATTACTGGGTTATAAGGAACACTTTAATCCATATGACTAAACAGATATGCAAAAGGGTTTTTTTTTTGGCATTTTTGAAATTTCCTCATTCTTCAAATATTTTATTGAAGTATATATATACATAAATAGAAATAAATCTAATTTCTATTTTCTTGTCAGGTTTTAACAATTTAAATTCCCACACTTACACATGAGAGTTCTTGTTGCTTCATATCCTTATTAAAAGTTTCTTTTATATTATTTTTTGGAAAGATTTATTCATTATTGATAGAGAGAGACTGTGTTTGGGGGGAAGAGCAGAGAGAGAGAGGTTGAGAGAGTCACAAGCACATTCAGGGCTGAATGTGTAGTCTGACTTGGGGCTCCATCCCACAACGCTGATATCAGGAACTGAGCTGAAACCAAGAGTCAGGAGTTCAACTGACCCCACCCAGGCACCCCACACTTTCTTTTTTATTCTATTGTTTCATTTTGTCATTGCCCATCATAATTGCAATGTTTTAATTAATAACGTAAAATATTTAATATGTGATAGAAACAAATAATTTGCATATTAAAAATAGCCAAATGTATGGTCAAGTGAAATTTGAATAATGGCTTGGCAGCTAAACGTGAATATATATATTCTCTGTAATTTCTCATGGACCAACTCATGTCCAGTATATAGATATGAACATAAAAGGTGAACCTTTAAAAACTCAGGAAAGTATAATTTTCATGAAAATAAAGTACAAAGTATTTTACTATCTGACAAACTACAGTAGCTAAGAAATATCAAATTTTTGATTTCTTCATGCATTAAGTAGATTACATTCCACCACTACCTACAGGCCTGGTGGCCTGTCATGCCTGGTTGTGTGCTCCATAATAATGAGCCATTTGTTCATCAATACATTTTTATACTAGGTATAGTATTAATTACTTAGATATTAAATTTCTTTTTTTAATTAAATTTCTTTTTAAATTATGGGATAATTTTATATGCCTAACATATCACATTCTATTTTCCATTTAGTATACTATATAGAATGGGTGGCATTGTGAAATAATAGGTATGAGAGCTCAGGAATCTACTTTTTTCTCTTCCTTACTTGCATTTTTTTTACCATGTTGCCTTCTGTATGGAAGGCTCTGTTTGTGCAGCAACAAATACATATTTTGGCATGCTAAAATTATTTAATTTCATTGAGGATAAACAAAATTATTCTGTCTTGCTAAGTGTGTCATCATCCCTTTTCTTTTCCAAGTCAAAAAACATTTTCTCACAGAGTAAGAGTTTTATCCTCCATCCTCCCTAAAGCTGGGAAAATGTTTTGGTATAAACAACTGTTAGTATTTAGAAAGGCATGTACCTTACAGTTTCAACCATTGTATCTATAAAATGATATAATCAAAGTTTAACACATGGCAACTACTACAAAAAGGAAGCTACTAAATTATCCAAAACAGGAAAAAGAACTAGTAAATGCTTAAAGAGAAAAAAGTAAAAAAAAAAGAAACAAAATGAGATGCAGTTACATACAACATAAAGGGGATCACAAATCATTCTTTTCATAGAGCAGGCCTCAAGACTGAAAAAAAAAGGTAAAGTTAATAACAGATAACACTAAAAACAAGCAAACAAACAAACAAACAAAAAACCCAGATATTGCTTATTTTAACCTGTGCCATTGAAAACACTTGAAATGGGGATGCCTGGGTGGCTCAGAGGGTTAAGCCTCTGCCTTTGGCTCGGGTCATGGTCTCGGGGTCCTGGGATCGAATCCTGCATCAGGTTCTCTGCTAGGCGGGGAGCCTGCTTCCCCCCGCCCCTCTCTGCCTGCCTCTCTGCCTACTTGTGATCTCTCTCTGTCAAATAAATAAATTTAAAAAATCTTAAAAAAAAAAAAAACACTTGAAATGGGAACCTATAGAATAAAGGTCAAAAGACTAAGATGGAATAGGGGAAGGAGTGTGAGGGAGAAAGTACACAAATGTAGATCCTGGATGTGTCAAACTTGTTATACACTGATGATTTGAATCATAAAAGAAACTAGTGGGCTTTATTTCTTGTAATTCATCGAGAATCAGAAAGACCTCCCAAGGGGTGCCTGGGTGGCTCAGTGGGTTAAGCCTTTGCCTTCGGCTCAAGTAATGATCCCAGAGTCCTGGGATCAAGCCCCACATTGGGCTCTCTGCTCAGCAGGGAGCCTGCTTCCCCCTCTCTGCTTGCCTCTCTGCCTGCTTATTATCTCTGTCAAATAAATACATAAAATCTTAAAAAAAAAAAAAGAAAGACCTTCCAAGAGTCTTTTGTAGGTAAACTAGAAAAATGAAGAAGGTTATGTTGAAAACTATATATTTATTTTATTCCTCTTTTTAAAAAATTTTAAAAGATTTCTTTTTTTTTTTTTGAAAGAGAGAGAGAGCAGGAGCAGAGGGAAGGGCAGAGGGAAAGCGAGAAGGAGAAGCAGGCTTCTCCTAAGCAGGGAGCAGGATGCGGGGCTCTATCTCAAGACTCTGGGATCATGACCTGAGCTGAAGGCAGATGCTTAAACACGTCATCCAGGGACCCCTATTTTGTTCATCTTATCACAATCTTGAAATTGTGCTTGCATCTTAATTAACAAAAGTTGGGTTTTTTGTTTTGTTTTGTTTTGTTTTGTTTTCTAGTAGTTATAGAGATAATCGACCATAAGATATTTTAAAAGTAAAAACCCCTGTCATACCAAATAATGGCTTTGGAAGATCCAAGAAAAATAATAAATGTAATCAATCTTCATATTAGCAAGAGTTTTTACTTTGTTCCACATGACTTATTCATCAATACATTGGAAAATTCTCACTGTTCTCTATTAGATTCACAGCTAATTGTAAAATGAGTGTGTGGGTGTTTATCTAAAACATCATTATCAATAGTTGAAGTGAGAATAGAAGACAAATGCTCTATAGAGATTTGGCCCAATTCTACTTAACATTTTCATTCATGACTGAAATAACAACATGGGAAATGTACTCTTTACCTAAGTATGGGTTTAGTATGCTAAACTATTATAAAATATTAGAACAAAATGACCAGAAAACATCATAAATTGTTTGATGAACTATAAGTCAGTAATTAACAAATACAAATTGGAAAATGGTTTGTACTAATATAGCAGAAGAATTCACTTCCTTGGTGGAACGTAAGTTGATGATATGTTAACCCTATACTACTGTTTCTTTTCTTTTTATTTTATTTTATTTTATTTTATTTTATTTATTTATTTGTTAGAGAGAGAGTGAGCACAGGCAGACAGAGTGGCAGGCAGAGGCAGAGGGAGAAGCAGGCTCCCTGCCGAGCAAGGAGCCCGATGTGGGACTCGATCCCAGGACCCTGGAATCATGACCTGAGCCGAAGGCAGCTGCTAAACCAACTGAGCCACCCAGGCGTCCCTATACTACTGTTTCTAAAAACCAGAAAGCAATTTGCTGGAATGCAAACATATATATTAAACCCTATTATTTATTTATTTATTTATTTATTTGAGAGAGAGAGAATATTAAACAGGCTCCACACCCAGCATGGAGCCCCACACAGACCTCTACCTCATGACCCTGAGACCATGACCTGAGCCAAAACCAAAAGTCAGATGCCTAACCAACAGAGCAACACAGGTGCCCCATATTAAACCCTCTTAAACTCTTATATTTAGCTGAAGGTTTGATTTATGTAAAGCACATTTTGACAAAGATGGAGGAAACAGTAGAAAGAAATGGAAAATTATATTTACAAAAATATATAATCCTTTGGTGATACAAAAGTATTTGAAGCTAACAATAAACAAAGTCATGTTTTAAGAAAGTGCTGAGTGTTTTCTGCTGCCATGAAAGTCAAAATATAATAAAATAAACTTAATTGGGAGACTTGATAAGAGAAAAGTTCTGTGATTTAGGGATTAGAGGTGGGAAGTTTTTCCTCTTCTGTTTGGAAATTTTCAAGACCATGCTTAGTTGAATTTGTGTTTGCACTAAATAGGTTTTGAAATTGCTTCCAGTTTGTGAGTCAGGATTATCTTTCCTTTCTTTTTCTTTTCTTTTCTTTTTATTTTCCTTTTCTTTTCTTTCTTTCTTCCTTCCTTTAAGATCTTATTTATTTGAGAGAGAGAGAGAGAGCACAGGTTGGCAGAGCAGCAGGCAGAGGGGGAAGGGAAAGCAGGCTTCCCAGTGAGCAGAGAGCCCAATTTGGTACTCCATCCAGCACCACAGGATCTTAACCTGAGCCAAAGGCCAATGCTTAACTGACTGAGACACCCAGGCTCCTCATGACCCAGGATAATCTTGACCCTTATAATAAAGAATCTGGAGATGATAATCCTTTATATTGATTGGTTAGTCCACTTGTCATGGTAGATATTGGTAGGAAAATCCTAAAACAACTCCCAATGATGCACACCCTATATAATCCATTCCTCCTGTGTCTGTTATTCCTTCTAACCAAAAAACATGACAAAAGTGAAGGAATTATGCAAATGTCTGAAGGTCTCAAATCAATTGACTTTGTATTAATAAAAGGAGGTATTAATAAAGGGAGGTTATTTATGTTAATCAAAAGGTGAACCCTTTATTTATTTATTTACTTATTTATTTTAAAGACTTTATTTATTTGAGAGAGAGAGAGAGAGAGCACAAGCAGGGAAGAAAATAAGAAACAGGTTTCCTGTGAGTAGGGAGCCCAATGTGGGGCTCAGTCCCAGGACCTGAGATCATGACCTGAATGAAAGCTGGTCATTAATTGACTGAGCCACCCAGGCACCCCAAGTTGAGCCCTTTAAAAGAGAGTCTAGTAGTTCAAGACCCAAAGCAGAAGAGATTCTTCCGCTGCTTTCAAGAAGAAAGGAGCCATGAGTTCTGAGCTATAAGGAAATGGGTCTGCCAATAACTTGAGGGAAACTTGAAGCTGACCTTTTCCCTATTCAAACCTCTGGTATAGAATGTAGCCTATACCACCTTGGTTTCAGCTTTTGGAAATCCTGAGAAGAGAACCCAACTATATCACTCCAGGGCTCTTGACACAGGAACTGCACAATAACAAATGTATGTTGCTTTAGCCACTAAATTTGTGGTGATTTTTTAGTAGCATAGAAAACTAATATAGTAGTATTTGTCCATTGATAGTGTTAAGATTTAAGACAATAAGCTGGGTATTTCACATAAAAAAAGTTGTTCCACTTCATCAAGCTTCCCAGGCCAAGGGAATTGGGATTATATTTCTTTCTAGAATACTCCATGAAGTCAAATCTGAAATCATTCACCAAGGGCACCTGGGTGGCTCAGTTGGTTAAGCGTCTGCCTTCAGTTCAAGTCATGTTTCCAGGGTCCGGGATCGAGTCCCCCACTGGGCTCCCTGCTCAGCAGAGAGTCTTCGTCCCCCTCTTCCCCCTGCTTGTGCTCTCTCTCTCTGACAAATAAATGAATAAAATCTTAAAAAGAAAAGATAATTCACCTTAAAGAGTTCTATAACTTTATGCATAAGCCCTTTACAAAAGGGCTTTTCTGTGTGTAGAGAGCTATGAGAATCTATCATCAGGCTCTTTCTTAACTCTGCTGAAGCATATTTACTTCAGATCTCGTGTTTTCTCTCTCCCATCCAAGTACTAACCAGGCCCGACCCTGCTTAGCTTCTGAGATCAGACGAGATCGGGCGCATTCAGGGTGGTATGGCCGTAGACTCATGTTTTCTCTCTGATTGCTCCTTTGGATTTTTACTTTGGATCTTACCTTGTTTCAAGAAATGTTTTGTGCTATGTGTTTTCCAGGGTTCTCTCAGCAACCTGGAAAACTCATTTATTGTCAATTCCAGTCCCATATTTATTCAGAAAATAAAGTCAGAATTCTGTAAATAATTCAATAAATGCATGTTACAGCTGAAATTTCATATGTTTTTCTTGCTGTCCTTCTTTACCTGCCACTTTCTTTTTGCCCTCTGGTTACAAAATTCCCTGTCATGTAATGCTGTCAGCAACTCATCATAAACATTGTGATTTGTCTACTCCTTTGTATTTTGGGGCAGACATCTTAATGAGGATAAACTACGACAAGTTGACACTTTTTGCAGGCTATTCATTCGGAGAATCTTAAATATTATATATCATTCAGTGGTGGCAACATGAGTGTCAGAAATGTTCTTTTAAAAAATAATAATAAATTTCCATGTGAAGTTAATATACTTTAGTAGAAATAGAAACAATTTACATTTCACCATTTATTCACATAAATGGATAATTGGTTCCATTATATTCATTTATTGTAATAATATTTAAATATGTATTGTGTTTGGAACCCTGAAATCTGAGTATTCTGGTTTGTCCTATAATTTCTCTTTGCAGTTATGTACCTACTTAGTAGATCTGTTATGATCTAAGCAGTAGAATTCACTAGAGATGAGAACACAGGCCCTGAGTTTCAGTCTTTTCTCTATTTTTACCTAGCAAAAAAATTGTACTTTATTTCTCTGTGCCTTAGGCAACTTGTCTGTATAATAGGGATAATAGTCGTATTATCTTTTAAAGATATTGTTAACTAAATTAGATAACACGTATAAAATATGTTGACATCAGTTTTACACATCGTGAGCACTCAATAAATGTTATTAATTATTTACTATTACCTATTGTTTTTATTCTTAATAATATTACTATTACCTGTCTTGCTTTGTTATAATTATGCATCACAAGCACAGTTACAAGGAAATTCATACTTATTCTTTTTATCTATTGGAGACCTAATGGTGTTTACTTTTTCATTTTCTTATTCAGCCTGTTGTTTTTGCAATTCCTTCAATTCTAGCACATGCTCCTAGACACAAACCTTAAAACACACTGGCTACCAGATGTAACCAAGTGATGTACTACAGATCCCTCTAAAATCTCAGCACTTTGTAGAGTTAGCTTTGTTAAACAAAGCGGCAAAAACTTTATACGTTATGGGAGGCTATGTTCACTTCCATTAAAGGAACAAAGCAAAGTCCCTATGAAATTGTGTATATATACGTCTTCCCAGGGGAAAAATACTTCATTAGAAAACTTATGAAAATTAAGAAGGTCAAATGATTTAAGATGAATCGAACACAGGGAAATGGTAGAATCAGAGAATTGTTTTATATCTTTCCTGTGCACATATTTCCCATTGCTTTCTGAAGTTCACAATGACAGAAACCATTAGCCATTATGCATCATTAATTCTTGTGGCTTGAAAAACTGATTATATTTTAGTCTGAATGTAATATATTCAAATATGTATCTTTGTCATTTTTGTTCATTTAAATTTTTATGTGTATACATATATATATGTATACACATAAAAAATATATATATTAGTCAAGTTTCTACAAAGAAATAGAACTAATAGGATGTATATTTCTAGATCCAGGTAGGGGGAGATTGGCTTATTGTAAGGAATTGTCTCCTGTGATTATGGAGGCTGATAGGTCCCAAGATCTGCAGCCAGTCAGCTGCAGATACAGGAGAGATGGTATAATTCCAGCCCAAAGGGCGATAGGCTCAAAACTCAGAAAGAGTCAATGTTTCTGTCCAAGTCCACAGGCAATTAAAGAAAAAAAAAAAAGACATTCCAAATCAAGACAGTCAGGGAAAAGAAACTCTTTTACTCATAAAATTGTCAGTATTTTTCTTTTTTTTTTTAAGATTTTATTTATTTATTTGACAGACAGAGATCATAAGTAGGCAGAGATGCAGGCAGAGGGAGAGGAGGAAGCAGGCTCCCTGCTGAGCAGAGAGCCAGATGCGGGGCTCGATCCCAGGACCCTGGGATCATGACCTGAGCCGAGGGCAGAGGCTTTAACCCACTGAGCCACCCAGGCGCCCCAAATTGTCAGTATTTTTCTATCCAAGCTTTCAGCTGATTGAATAGGGTCAGTTCATATTAGGAAAGGCAGTCTGCTTTATTCAGTCTACACATTCCAATGTTAATCTCATTTAGGAACACCCTCATAGACACCTGCATAATGGTGTTTGACCGAATGTCTGGACACCCTGTGGCCCAATCAAGATGATACATAGAATTAACCACCACAGTGCATATATGCAATAAAAGTGATATCAAATATTTTTGTTAGTAGAATTTAAGGAGAACTGAGATAAATCCTGCAATTGCAATTAATGGTTAAATTCCTTTTGCCTTTATTTTTCCTTTTTTTCATCTTCCTTTCTTCAACATAATTTGGTAAAATGCCACTCAGCATACCTAGATAAGTAGCACACAGTAAAATACTGTAAATTCTGTTGAATGCAATAAATATTATGAAAGGCCATGATTAAATGACTGGAGCCTTAGAAGAGGAAGAATTTAACTGTCTAGATATACCAGAATGTTTCCCTTGAATAGATGTCAAATAAGTTGCAATTCAAAAGATGGTTTTATGTTTGTAAATCAGCCTGGATGCATGTAAAAGGCCATTAAAGACATAAGAAACAGGTAGAAGACATTATGTGGTCTATTTAGGGAAACCAAATTACTCTGTATGACTGTGGTAAAAGAGCTTTTTATTTTATGCAAAGACATTTGAACTTAATCCTATATGCAAGTAGAGTGTTGAAGAAATTTAAAGTAAAGAAGTATCATAATTATGCATTTTAGAAACATCTCTCTGGCTGTGGTTTGGGGGAGAGAAGAATAAATTAGAAAGCAGGTTAGAGTTAAAGGCATGTGAAACATGAAATTTTTCTAAAGGACGAGACGCTAGTTGAGGTAAGAAACTGAAGGCAAAGATGGTAGTAATGGCTAAGCCAAGATGACTACAATAGATGGGCATGGGAGCATATGGACTCAAATATAAGTGTTCAAGAAAATGAATGAATCTCTGTCACCTATGTTTCTGACTTGAGCCACCAAATTTATCATGATGTCTTCTACCACAGTGAAAAATGCAACGGAGGAAGAGATTTTTATAGGTTACATTACTAGTGCAATGATGGATACTTGAATTAAGTAAGTCAGTAGGTTGAAGATTTCCTGAAGAAAATTACCAAAACATTTGTAACTGTGACTATGGACCAGGTTGCTGAAGGACAATATGAAATAACAAGGGAGAAAGGCAGAAGGAAGAGACCCAGGGAACACCAACTTTTATGGAATGATTTGCCAATAGCAGCCCACCTAGAGTACTAAGAATGATATTTAAAAACAGTGAAACATGCATAAAAACAACATTAAAAAAATGATACAGACTAAAAGAAGGAAAGTGTTTCAAGATGACAGTGATAGACATCTTGGAAATTTCAAGAAAGGAGTAGACTAAAATCATTCTTTGAAAGTATTTTTGATGGCTATTTGTCATCCTGTAAAATGTTTGCATGAGTGTTAAAGATGCTGCCAACAGGGGCATCTGGGTGTCATAATGGGTTGAGTGCCCAACTCTTGGTTTCGGCTTGGGTCCTGGTCTCAGCGTCCTGGTATCAAGCCCCGGGGCAAACCCTACATGGACTCTGAACTCTGTAGAGTCTGCTTGAGATTCCCCCTCTCCTATTGCCCCTCCAACTCCCCCTGCTTCTCTAACATAAACAAATAAATCTTAAAAAAGAAAAAAAGAGAAAGATCATGACAACATTTAGAGAATCAAGAATGTGAGGTGAATAAGGAAAAATAAGAATTGTAGAATCTTCACTAAGTTGGGAATGAATGAGTTAAAGTTAAGGAGTTATATAAAATTAAGAGAGTGTTCATAAAGATGGAAGGAAGATCAACGGAATCTATTCTCAGTCTCTTTTTCCTCTCCTCTGTTAACAATGGGCTTCATGAATCCCTCCTCTGGTTAATTCTGTCTCTAGACTCTATAGTTAATTTTTCACATTTCCTGGCACATTCAAATCATTTTACTCACACTTGGTAATATATTTGTACCAATGCCCTGTCTCGTAACAAAGAACAAATCTTGATACAAAGTATGTTGTGACCATGGATTCACTTTTTTAGTAGTATTGATATTTAGTTTATTTAAACATTTTTTTTGTAAATAGAAAAATAAAAAGACAAAATACCCAAACGGAGTTTGAGGTTTTTGGCTATTTGTGACTGGTTGATCATTGGTAATTGTGTTACCCTACATCATTCCAACCTGATGCAGCAGATGTATCTTGAGTCTCTAGAGAGTCAGAAAAGGAAAATTAAACCAGTGCTAGTTTTTCTTTTTATTACTTGAGACATATTGGAAATGGGTCTGTTTTCCTTGCTTCTAAACAGCTACAGCCACCTTCAGTTTGTTAACTACCTTTTGGAATGGTTTCACTGATTTTATCTTATGCACTTACCCCTCTATGTTTCCTTCCTTGACTGCTAGTGTGTTTAAACTCAATTTCCAAATAATGTTTAGTTTGTAATGCATGGCCTGCAAAAAATACCAAAGTGAACTAACCAGAGTTCTAAAATGAAAAGAGGGAACTATTTTCACTCCAATAGCCACTTTTGCCTTTATAGTGTCTTTTATCCCCTCCCTATAATAGGCACAGTTAAATGAAGTTTCTGGCTTTTTCTTTCATGATATCTTTCCCCATTACAGAAGTAATTTGTATATAGGTATTAAAAATGTAGGGGGTGCCTGGGTGGCTCAGTCCATTAAATGTCTGCCTTGGGCTCCGATCCTGATGTGTGGGATCAAGCCACACATCAGGCTCCCTCTTCAGTAGGAAGTGTGCTTTTCCCTCTCCCTTTGCTTGTGCTCTCTCTCTCTCTCACTTGCTCTATCTCTCTGTCAAATAAATTTTAAAAATCTTAAAAAAATATATAGTGGCTACTTTGGCATATGTATATCAGTTAGATCCCTCCTTCTTAGGCCATAGTTAAAGAGACATAAGCTTCCAGCTTTATACTGTCCAGGAGTGGGAATATTAAACTCCAGGAGTGGGAATATTTGAAATTTTGGGAAATAAATTGTCTCTTCCTGAGGGATCTTGGCATGGGGTGTGAAATTAGCAAGTTTGGTGGTGATTTGTTATTGTCATACTCTTTTGTTCTGATATACTTGTCTGGATTACATCATTTCGCCATTCTGATTGCTTTAGTTTAGAACTTTGGTTGCTAAGATACTGTTGCATAAAGCAATGTATCTTTTAACCTATATTTACTGCCCAGAATTTTCATTAAAAAAATCCAGCTACTTATGTGCTCAGTGTGTTCAGTGTATAGTGTATGAAAGAATAAGGAGTAATTTAGAAGAAAGGATATATGCTATTATTCTGTAAGAAACAAAAAGTATTTCTAACAAATTCATTTCACCAGGGAACTTGGGAGTCTCATCAACTTAGGAGTCTCATCAACTTACATCTGTTGCTAAATACATCAGACAAGCTTTCTCCACCAGTATATTCAGAAGACAATGGAGAAAAGACTGTTCTTTCATTTATGGTTCTGTATATGGTTTTTGTTCGTTTGTTTGTTTTTTAGTGTAGTTAAAATATTGGACTCAAATAGCAAATCATCGGAGGAGCTATTGTCAAGGCATTAAAGTTTATCCCTGCATATTTCACTGGGAGAAAACAGAAACAAACGTCACTTAAACATATTTAAAATGAAAAGCACTGGTAAACCATTACAAATATAAATAATAGACTCTCACGGTGTGTTTAAAATTTTAGTAGTAAAATTATTCCTTGTGAATATAGATATAAATCATATTTTAACTGAAAACAAGTTTGATTCTGTCATCTTATTAAAAGAAATAGCTATAGGAAAAGTCTGAAAGGTACTAACTGGCCACATAGTCTCTAATTTTCTTAGAAAAGATACCATTTTAATGTCATATAGTCAATTAAAAAATTAATTATAGAGTAGTGAAAATAATAACCAATGCAAAAAAATATAAATCTTGATAAAGAATTAGAAGAGAACTGCTAAAATTGTGCATGAACCACATTTAATTTTGAATTTGGCTTACTAAAAAAGACAAAGAGAAAAAAAATCTTTAAGCTTCATTCTAGATGACACACTGATGTTTATAATAAATATGGGCCAAAGCTAGGGTAAATAAAATAGAAAACCCATACTGCTAACAGAATTCTTAATATTTATGTTACCATAAAATAATTTAAAAAACACTCATATTCATTTTATTTTGAAATACCAGTTATAAGCTATGGTGAAAATAACATATAGTAATATACTCTAGTGCCCTTATTTATAAAAATTATATGTAATTTTTAATGGGAAAGACAATGTTTATATTGAAATATATGTTTCAGCATCAAGAATTACTTTATCTAAATAAAAGTAACTATATGAAAGTATGAACTACACTTATAAACAAAAATCATCCACTTAATTGTGAAATAGCTAATAGGATATTTTGAACATAATGTATTACATTTGAAAGAATAATTTATCCAAATGATTTATGTAGGTGCTGCAGAATTTATGATTATGTTATTATTTATCAGAGAAATATGATGGGTTTTCTTTATCTGAATCCAATGACATGGAAGTTTTCTTATCTTTCTTACAAATATGATTAATGAGTAATTTATAACCTAGAGCAATAGCATGCATATATTGTTTGCTCTTGTAAAAAGTAAATATAAATTCCTCTAAATATGCTTTCCAGAGATTTTTTTTCTCCTTTTTTGTATCTAGTCTCCTAGAAAAATAGGAAGAAAAATTAAAGCTTGTGGACTAAAATTATAAATCCATATCATAAAGTAAATAGAATTGTTTTGTTTTTCTAAATTAAAAATATATTATCCATATTTACAGATTCTTTTGAAAGTGAATCTGTCCTGTCTAAAACTGTCATTAGTCAATTAGACTCCCTTTCTTGTCAAATTAATATTAATGTGATTTTCATTCTTAATTCTCATTTATACTCTAACCTCATCCCCCATAGGAAGTGTCTAAGCATTTGAATATAGTCATACTCTATAATTATAGAATGTAAAATTGGAAATCCACATGATATTCCTTCTAGCAGTTAAAAAATAAAATTTTTATAGGCTGCATTCTGTTACATGCAAAGGAACTGAATTGTTTCCCCAACTTGAACAAACATTTAACTAACCTAAATGACATCCATTTTGAAGACTATTCATATATGCAGCATATTAGTATACTATATTGAAATTTTTATCTTAGTTTTTTTATTTGTATTCAGGTATTAATAGTCCTGATTAAATATTCCCACAAATTTCTCTGTCCTACTATCTTATTTTGCTACTAAAACTGAGTACCAGTTTATGTACTAGGTAAAAATGTTTCTCACTTTTCTTGCAATGTGTAAAGTACAATATAGAGATCTGGGTTCATGGTCTGGATTTTGAGAAAGCAATTTTAAGAGATATTTTTAGAATGATAAGCCTAATTTGGGGGTAGATATATTGGCTGCAAGCTTTTAAGATAACCCAAGATACAGTATGCATGGTTATCTCTTAATGGACTTGTTACTGACCTAATGTGGAGACAAATCATAATTACAAAATGTCATTTTTTCCTTAAGAAAGAAAGCTTGAAAGATTAAGGAGGGAAGAAACATAGTATTCCAATTCTTCTCCATTGTGTTTTGTTACTTTATTACTAGGCTTGAACAATTTTCCCAGTCTGTAATTTTAATGTCTAATGAATATGTTATAAATAACTATTCCTTCACTCTCCAGGTGCTTAATTATCAGACAGCATATGAATCTTTTGTACTACTATTTTCCTTTTATATTTTATAATGATATTAGCTTGCCAGGACAATTATTTTAGTTATTGTCCTCAAAATATATGTAACTCATTTTCACATAAAATTAGTTCTTCCTCACAATCACCTGCCTCCCCAGCACAATGTCTTTAGCAATTTAGCACTGGTGCAATCTACCAGCATTTAAATTATGATTCATGATACTTGCATTCTAAGTTAGGATTTTGTCTGTCTGCCTGCCAAGGTATGCCCTTACTATTGAACTCAGGTGGATATCCTTGCCCAAGGTACTTCAATGCACCCAGTTTTATTAAAATACCGTCTATGCAACAGTCCAGATCTCTGAAATAACCCTCATGTATCATTCCCACAGAATGTTGACATGTTCTCACTGCTCTCCATGGTCATTGTTTCTCTGCAATGGTTTATATGGACTTCTCAGAGTAGAAAGAAAAAGACTGCAGAATTTGGTTTAACGATTTAACATTAAAAAATCTTTTCATGACAAATAAATATACTTTTTAAGTAACTGAGTTTTAAAAAATGCAATGACATTGATTCATGTGATTGTAAACTTAAGAACAAAAACTAAAAAACTTCTAGTTGCCAGGAACTGGGATAGTCACTATAACTTGTGAACAGATCACTTAAACTTGAAGTCTCTAACCCTCAAATCTACGTTTGTAGAACTGAGATAATATGAAAAATAAAAGGGAAATAAAAATGATAAAAATACATGGCTGTGTAGTATGTATTATATAATGAATAGTTATTAATGTAGGCTTTTTAGAGTAATACTTAAGAGTACAGAATTTATAACCAGATTGTTTGGATTTACTTAAATTATCTGGTTATAAGAATTTAGAGAAGATACTTTATAAGATGAAAATACAGTATTATCTGTGCCATGGGGTTGTTATGAGGTTTCAAAGAGTTATATATAGAATAAGCAACATAGTATATGGGTCATTTGCAGTAAGTAATCACTAAATACACCTAATAAAGATGTCTCTATCATTTTGCTGTTTTAGAATTACAAAAAGTATGTGTAAAAAATTTAGGAGCACAGATTGTCTTGATCTTTATTAAGTTATTCTTGTGATTATACTAAATATTAGCACTATGAAATATAAAATACAAAAAAGGAATGAAGAATAAATGCAAAAAATAGAGAAACATATTTAAGCAGTTGTGAAAATTTACAGTAATAATAAGGAATTTCTACTTCTGTGTTTTATCATATGTTCTACTCTTACATAATCTCATTGCATGAGTTAATATTTTTATCTTGCAAATGTCTTATTTTGTTTACAATCAGAGTCATTAGCAGCATAAAGACTACACATCAATTATAGGGATCTTACTTTGTATTTGAGAAATATTTGTATATATAGGGCCTCTTTAAAATTTTTATACCTTGAAGACATGATATTTCTATGACAAATTTAACTACTATGTATTTCAATGTTAATAAATTGCTATTAATTATTTTTAGGAAACTGATGCAATGTCTGGGGTTTCTAGGCTCCAGAATTCCTTTATTTCACTGTTTTCTGTAACTCTTCCACTGTTATAATTAAGTAACTGAGAACTAAGGAAAAAGAAATATTTTTCCTTTTAAAATGTACTTTTTAAAAAAGTCTAGTAATTTGCTGAATCCTAATTACTTTACTATTCCAACCTCATGTAATTGATATCATGGAAGCCTTGCAATGTCCTACTTCACTTCCCTCCCTCAAATCTGTACCTGAGATGCCTCTGTTAGAACTTGTATCATATCCCAGTCTTGCCTCACCTAAAAAAAAGGGCTGACTAAGAGGAATTCATGATCAGTCAAAACTTCATCACTCCAGCCAGTATTGGTTGAGGAAATAGTGTTAAAAATAAGAAAGGGGGGCACCTGGGTGGCTCGGTGGGTTAAAGCCTCTGCCTTTGGCTCAGGTCATGATCCCAGGGTCCTGGGATTGAGCCCCGCATCAGGCTCTCTGCTCAGAAGGGAGCCTGCTTCCCTTCCTCTCTCTCTGCCTGCCTCTCTGCCTACTTGTGATCTCTGTCGAATAAATAAATAAATAATCTTTAAAAAATTAAAAAAATAAAAATAAGAAAGATGTTTGATTATCATATTCTTTGTGCTATATTGGGGTTCACATATTTGCTCCTAGCCTTATCTTAGTGATGATATTCAGGAAAGGGAACAAATTACGTTACATTATTAAATTTCTGATGCAAACAGGAATTCTTTTCCCATTGGAGGTTGAACTAGAGAGAAAATGACATGTGTGTATATACTTCCTTAGCAAATATTATGACACACTTGTATTTATTGTAAGGAAACACTTACCACGAGTGGTTTTGAGATACGTTTATTGGCTAGTTCCCTATGCTGGTTTAGTCAGTGTTACCATATTGATAACACTAACTTAAAAAGAAAGAAAAATCAGGGGAGCCTGGCTGGATGGTTGGATGAGGATCTGACTCTTGGTTTTGGCTCAGTTCCTGATCACAGGGTCCTGAGATCCAGCCCCGTGTCCCCTTCCACACTCAGCATTGAGTCTGCTTAGGATTCTCCCTCGCTCTGCCACTCTCCTCCCTTCATCTCCATCCTCTAAATAAATAAATAAATCTAAAGAAGAGATAAAAATCACTGCACAGAAAGATGTTGATTATTTATCTAATATATATGTGTGTGTATATTATAAATAACGGTAAAACAACATAATGTCACTGTGCACGGGAAGATATATATGTATTTGTATATGTACATATATACATCATATGTATATATGTTTATATAGATTATTTTCTTACAGCATATATCATAAATAATGTCTGAGTATCAGTGAGCTTTCATGAAGTTTGGCTGAACTGAATAGATTATGGACATTAAATTTCTATTTAACATGTTCCATTGTTTTAGAATTACCCAATATTAAAATGTCCCATTATAACTGGCCTGCCTTGGTGACTATTATATACGTGTTTGCAATCCAACTATGCAAGAAGTGACAGCGCTTTCAAAATCTTATCTATGTGTTATTTCCTTGAACTCTCTTTTTAAGCTTCCATAATGGCCCCATTCAACCCAGTTAGTTGTCTCTGACAGTAAACCTGAGGGGTGCCTGGGTGGCATTTGGTTAAGCATCTGCCTTTAGCGCAGGTCATAATCTCAGGGTCCTGGGATGGAGCACCAGATCAGGCTCCTTGCTCAGCGGGAAGCCTGCTTCTCCCTCTCCCCGCCTGCTCATACTCTCTCTCCCTATATCTCTCTTTCTAATAAATAAGCAAAATCTTTTTTAAAAAGTAAGCCTATGATTGGCTTATGTAAAACTGAAATCTATCACTAACAGTGCTGACCTGTAGCTAATCTCTTCATAAAGTGAAATTATGGGTTTATTGTTCAGAATAAAAGTAAGGGGTTCAATAATCAGTCTATTTCTACTTCAGAAAAAAATTAAAATCTACTTGAGTATTATTAAATTGATTGAATGATTAAAATTACTTGAATTACTTCAATATCCACAAAATAGGTATGGAATAAGGCAGCCTGATAAAATGTTAGATTACAGTGCAAAAGAGAACTAAGATACCATCTACCACAACCACAGAATCTGCTCATTGGTTGTAAGGATTTTACTGTGTGTGTGTGTGTGTGTGTGTGTGTATGTGTATAATTCTATTGATTACATGTCCTTTAATTTTGATCCTGAAGTACCATGTATTACCACTCTTTTTTCTATGTGATTCAAAGTATGATGGCATAAAAAGTGATTCTGGGAATACTATCACTCTTTAGCATCCTTTGTATTATGTACTTAAATTGTATTTTAATACATAATACATGATTAGATATAGTAGATTTTCATGAAGGTAATAATTCACTACTCTCTGAATTGATTCTTTCTGTTGAGCTCATGATAATGTATCTCTTATTCTAGTCTACAGGGAAGGAAAATTTTTCCTCTGTCTAGCTTTGATTATTTCTCAAGAAACAACTCTGTTTTTTTTAATATGAAGTATTCCTTCAGTAGCCACAATGCAAATGGCTAACATGATGTAAAAGGCACAAAGTCTAATAAAAATCAGGATGCAGTGCTATAACCTAAGCCCCACTCTCTTGTGGGGCTTATACTCTCTTGTGATTATATATATATATATATAATCACAGGTATTCATCTCTTTGGTTATTTCAACAATGGAACCTCTGCTGAGCTATAAATGAGGTCTGCCTTTAACTTCCTTTATACAGATTACCAAATTGTTGAAATGAAACATTTTACTAACACTTTGCCTGTATCTGGAAAATCTTTAATTTTAAGAAAAACACAGATTAATACAGCTCTTCTTATTAAAATGTTCTCATTTTCACATTTTTTGGAGTAAATGATTCAGTGCTGTCTTTTTATTGTTTTTCCAGAAATAACTGAAAACAAATCAGATTTACTGCTGGGTGATTAACCTATAAATAGCTAAACTTGATGATAAAATAATCCTGACATTATATCTCATTACAGTATAATACAAGACAATATGATGTACTATAACTATAATATAATGTAATATGATATGATATGATAATTATATTCTGTTCTGCAAGATTAAATAGTGTCTGCCTTGTTCCAGACATTGCTATGGGTGGCAAGAATAGAAAAAGAATTTTGAGACCATATGGACTATTTGGTCTGTTACATTGCTTACTGTCTTTATGGATTTGGATAATTATTTTAACTTCTCAAAACCTCAGTTTTTTTCATATATAAAATGAACTAATAATACCAACATGATAGTGTGTGTGTGTGTGTGTGTGTGTGTGTGTGTATGTGTTTAAAGCAAGCAAATCTCTTATCCATAGCCTGCAAGCCCTCCATGGAGATTGGCTGATAATAATCACAGCAGTTTGGAAAACTTGTTAAAGATAGGTTCCGCGTTCAGTTATTTTCACAAAAGAAGGAGGTGTGTAAGCAAACAATAAGAGTAAGAGTAAAAATGCAAAATATTGGAGTAGCACAGAAAGGAAAGAGGTTGAGAAATTCTTAACTGAGGAGATGCTGCTTAATTAGATTTTGAGGGAGGAAAGGAGTTTCACAGAGAGATTTAAAAAAAGCAAAACAAATTATTTCATATTGATGAAATGTGGTTAGAAGACAAGGAGGAGCAGTGCAGCGTGGAACGGGGTGGTAGGAGCCATCAGACTCAGAATGATGGGAAGGTAAACTATGAGGGAATCAGATATATTCCACAAAGGGGGGTGTAAAGACAGCTCCTTTTTTTTTTTTCTTCTTCACAGATAGATGATCTTCCCTTATAGCTCTGAGGAAATTTTGCATTTTGCATACTCTTTAAAAGCTCATTATTTATCCAAGCATTATTTATTGATGCCAGATAATAAGTATTGGGTATAATATATATAATATATGTCGTATATTATATATGACTGTAATGATTCACTATTCTTAGGTCAAATGGGAGAAAAGGGTATAGCTATAATAAAGCACACTGCAGTAAGTGTTCTAATAGAGTTACATACAAGATGCTCTGGAGGAGACAGAGGATTCTGTCTGTCATAAAGTCCTCGTTACCAGGTTAATCCTCTGACCATGACAAACTATAGAATCTGGATATACTGTTTTTTATTAAGACTGAAATCATAGGGAAAAAAAGTCAAGAATTTAGCAGTCAGTAAATATTTCAGAGAGAAAGAAAATGTGTTAAAGTGAGCTGAATTTTTCTATAGACTTTCCCTGTCAAGGATTTTGTTTATTCACCACAAGAGACAGAGAGGCAGTAACAACCCCAAGTTTGTGGCATCTCACTGATCTGAATAGGAAAAAAATACTGGATTTAAGGCTACTAAAGCAATCAAGACTGGCAGAGTTAATAATCTGAATCCAGTGCTACCTATTTGGGGCAAGACTCCAAGAAAGACCAAAAGCAGCCATCAGGAGGCTCAGGAGCTAACCAAAGATTTTAGCAATCTCCCAGTGTTGGGGGAAAAATGGGAATATGTGGTATGTAAAGGAAGAGGGTGTCCGGTAAAGCCCCCAAACTTTCACCTGAGACTTTTTTATTCCTAATCTTGATATTTAATTTTAGCCCTTTTCTATTGTTGCCAGTATGCCAATGATTTCCAAAGCAGTAGCTGAAGAATCAAATATTTTTGTTGAGTTCAGATGTGTATTTGCAGCTGACACTTGCTATCTCCATCTGGGTATGTATAGACCCATCAGGTGTACCAAGTTCAACCATTAAGTATATTCTCTTTCCCTCACCTTCACAAATGCCCTCTCCTAGATTACTCATTTGAAGTAATGTAACTGTACCCTAACCCAAAAGATAATCCTATAATATCTGATTCCTTTTCTTCACTCTCTAGAAGGAATTTTACTCTAGACCCTTAAATCAATGTGTAAAATGCTTCTAAAAATCCATTGTCATTCTAATTCTACTTTTCTTCATCCAGTTGTTATCATCTCTTGTTCACATAATTTCAGTGGCCTTCTAATGGCATCCTTTCTTCCAGTCCTTCTTCCTCTCCAATATCCACAGTAATTATGATAATTTATCATAATGTGTCATTTCTTCTGTGACTAATCATAGCCCAGATGATTTCATTACCATTCATTACCATTCATAATTCATATTATAACTTCTTCCACAGGACCTGTGGCCCTAAATGCCCTATGCATCTAGATGTTTTTACTAATGCTTTTCCCTTTACTTAGTACACACTTCTATGCTTTCTCTACCTGAAAAATTGCTGGTGACCATTCAAAGCCCAGTACATATATTCTTTCTTCTATGAAGTCTTAAAAATCTCACCCTTTCCACTGAGATATTAATGAATGTTTATCCCTATGATTCTATATCTACTTCAGTCACAGTGTTAGGTTTGCACTTATATTGTATTGTATAGTTAATTGCTTGTAAACCTGTCTCCTTTTTCATATTGTGTCCTGCATTAGACTAGGCTCATACCAATTGCTTTGTTTCTTCATAATTTAGCATAGGACTCTTGGGATAAAAATAGAGGTATATTGAATGATACTTTCTGGCCCAAAACATTTTTTGTCTGAGTACAGCCAAAATATAGAAAAAAAAGCATACCAGAAAAATATAATTCATCTTAAAAAAAGTATTCTTATTAACATATAATGTATTATTTGCCTCAGGGGTACAGATCTGTGAATCATCAGGCTTACACATCTCATAGCACACACCATAGCTCATACCCTCCCCAATGTCCATAACCCAATCATCCTATTCCTACTGCTCTACCCCTAGCAATCCTCGGTTTGTTTTGTAAGATTAAGAGTCTCTTATGATTTGTCTCCCTCCTGATCCCATCTTGTTTCATTTTTCCCTCCCCTACCCCACATGACCCCCCCCACTACCTCTCTAATTACTCATATCAGAGAGATCATATAATTGTCTTTCTCTGATTGACTTATTCTGCTCAGCGTAATAACCTCTAGTTCCATCCACATCATTGCAAATGGCACAACGTCATTTTTGATGACTGCATAGTATTCCATTGTATGTATATGTGTGTGTGTGTGTGTGTGTGTGTGTGTTTGTGTATATATATATATCACCTCTCCTTTATCCATGCTATTGTGGACATTGTTGCTATAAACATTCGGGTGCATGTGCCCCTTCGGATCACTACATTTGTATATTTAGGGTAAATACCCAGTAGTGCAATTGCTGGATTGCAATAGGGTAACTCTATTTTCAACTTTTCAAGGAACCTCCATGCTTTTTCCAGAGTGGCTGTACCAGCTTGTATTCCCACCAACAGTGTAGGAGGGTTCCCCTCTTTCTGCATCCTCGCCAACATCTGTTATTTCCTGACTTGTTAATTTTAGCTGTTCTGACTGATATGAGATGGTATCTCACTGTGGTTTTGATTTGTATTTCCCTGATGCCAAGTGATGTGCAGCACTTCTCCATGTGTTTGTTTTCCACCTGGATGTCTTCTTTGCAGAAATGTCTATCCATGTCTTCTACCCATTTCTTGACTGGATTATTTGTTCTTTGGGTGTTTTTGATTTGATAAATTCTTTATAGATTTTGGATACTAGCTTTTTATCTGATACGTTATTTGCAAATATCTTCTCCCATTCTCTCAGTTGTCTTTTGGTTTTGTTGACTGTTTCCTTTGTTGTGAAAAAACTTTTGATCTTGATGAAGACCCAGTAGTTCATTTTTGCCCTTGCTTCCCTTGCTTTTGGCAATGTTTCTAGGAAGAAGTTGATATGGCTGAGGTTGAAGAGGTTGCTGCCTGTGTTCTTCTCACAGATTTTGATGGATTCCTGTCTCAGATTGAGGTCCTTCATTATTCTGAGTCTATTTTTGTGTGTGGTGAAAGGAAATGGTCCAATTTCATTTTTCTGCATGTGGCTGTCTAATTTTCCCAAACCATCTGTTGAAGAGACTGTCTTTTTTCTATTGGACATTCTTTCCTGCTGTGTCAAGAATAGTTGACCATAGGATTGAGGGTCTATTTCTGGGCTCTCTTTTCTGTTCCATTGATGTATGTGTCTGTTTTTGTTCCAGTACCATACTGTCTTGATGATTACTGCTTTGTAATAGAGCTTGAAGTCTGGAATTGTGATGCCACCAATTTGGTTTTCTTTTTCAACATTCCTCTGGCTATTTGGGGTCTTTTCTGGTTCTGTTTAAGTTTTAGGATTATTTGTTCCATTTCTTTAAAAAAAATAGATGGGATTTTGATAGGGATTGCATTAAATATATAGATTGCTTTAGGTAGCATAGACTTTTACACAATATTTGTCCTTCCAATCCATGAGCATGGAACGTTTTTCCATTTCTTTATGTCTTCCTCAATTTCTTTCATGAGTACTTTACAGTTTTCTGAGTACAGATTCTTTGCCTCTTTGGCTAGGTTTATTCACATATACCTTATGGTTTGCGGTGCAATTGCAAATGGGATCGACTCCTTAATTTCTCTTTCTTCTGTCTTGCTGTTTGTGTATAGAAATGCAACTGATTTTTGTGCATTGATTTTATATCCTGACTCTTTCCTGAATTCCTGTATAAGTTCTAGCAGTGTTGGAGTGGAGTCTTTTAGATTTTCCATATAAGTATCATATCATCTGCAAATAGTGAGAATTTGACTTTTTTGCCAATTTGGATGCTTTTAATTTCTTTTTGTTGTCTGATTGGTGAGGTTAGGACTTCTAGTACTATGTTGAATAGCAGTAGTGATAATCGACCTTCCTGCTATTTTCCTGAATTTAGGGGAAAAGCTCTCAGTTTTTCCCCAATGAGAATGATATTCCCTGTGGGTTTTTCATAGATGGCTTTGATGGTATTGAGATATGTACCCTCTATCATTACACTTTGAAGAGTACATCATCAAAAAGGATGTTGTACTTTGTCAAATGCTTTTCAGCATCTATTGAGATTATCCTATGGTTCTTGCTCTTTCTTTTATTAATGTATTATATCACATTGATTGATTTGTGAATGTTGAACCAAACTTGCAGCCCAGGAATAAATCCACCTTGGCTATGGAGAATAATCCTTTAGATATATTGTTGTATCCTATTGGCTAGCACGTTGGTGAGAATTTTTGCATCCATGTTCATCAAAGATATTGGCCTGTAATTCTCCTTTTTGATGGGGTCTTTGTCTGGTTTTGGGATCAAGGTGATGCTGACCTCATAAGACGAGTTTGGAAGGTTTCCTTCCATTTCTATTTTTTTGGAACTGTTTCAGGAGAATAGGTATTAATTTTTCTTTACATGTTTGGTTTAATTCCCCTGGGAAGCTGTCTGGAGCTGTGCTTTTGTTTGTTGGGAGATTTTTAATTACTGCTTCAATCTCTGTATTGGTTATGGGTCTGTTCAGGTTTTCTATTCTTCCTGGTTCACTTGTGTAGTTTATATGCCTCTAGGAATACATTCATTTCTTCCAGATTGTCAAATTTTCTGGTGTATAGTTGCTCATAATATGTTCGTATAATTGCTTCTGTTTCTTTGGTGTTGGTTGTGACCTCTCCTATTTCATTCGTGATTTTATTAATTTGGGTCCTTTCTCTTTTATTTTAGATAAGTTTGGCCAGGGTTTATCAATCTTATAAATTCTTTCAAAGAAACAGCTCCCAGTTTTGTTGATCTGATCTGTTCTATTATTCTTTTGGTTTCTATTTCATTGATTTCTGCTCTGATCTTTATTATTCCTCTTCTCCAGCTGGCTTTAGGCTTTCTTTTCTGTTCTTTCTCAAGCTCCTTTAGGTATAGGTATAGATTGTGTACTTAAGACCTTTATTGTTTCTTGAGAAAGGCTTATATTACTATATACTTTCCTCTCAGGACTGCCTTTGCTGCATCCCAAAGATTTTGAACAGCTGTGTTTTCATTTTAATTTGTTTCCATAATTTTTTTGAATCCTTCTTTAAGTTCCTGGTTGACCCATTCATTCTTTAGTAGGATGCTCTTTAACCTCCATGTATTTGAGTTCTTTCCAAATTTCCTCTTGTGATTGAGTTCTAGGTTCAGAGCATTTTGGTCTGAAAATATGCAGGGAATGATTCCAATCTTCTGGTACTGGTTGAAACCTGATTTGTGACCCAGGATGTCACAAATCTGTTCTGGAGAATATACCATGTGCATTAGAGAAGAGTGTGTATTCTGTTGCTTTGGGATGAAATGTTCTGAATATTTCTGTTATGTCCATCTGGTCCAGTATGTCATTTCAAACTTTTATTTCCTTATTCATCTATCACTTAAATTTTCTGTCCATTTCAGTGAGGGGGGGTGTTAAACTCCCCTACTATAATTGTATAATTGTCCATGTGTTTCTTTGATTTTGTTATTAGTTCATTTATATAATTGGCTCCTCCCATGTAAGGGGCATAGATATTTAAAATTGCTAGATCTACTTGTGGGACAGACCCTTTAAGTATGATATAGTGTCCTTCCTCATCTCTTATTATGGTCTTTGGCTTATAATCTAATTGATCTGATATAAGGTTTGCCACCCCAGCTTTCTTCTGATGTCCATTAGCATGGTAAATTTTTTTCCCACCCCCTCACTTTAAATCTGGAGATGTCTTTTGGTCTAAAATGAGTTTCTTGTGGACAGCATATTGATGATCTTGTTTTTTTGTTTGTTTGTTGTTGTTTTTTTTTAATCTATTCTGATATCCTGTGTCTTTTGATTGGGGCATTTAGCTCATTTACATTCAGGGTCACAATGGAAAGATATGAATTTAGTGCCACTGTATTGCCTGTAAGGTGACTATTACTGTATATTGTATTACTGTATATTGTCTCTATTCTTTTGTGGTCAAAGTTAACTTTAGGCTCTCTCTTTGCTTTGAGGACCCTTTTCAATATTTCCTGTAGGGCTGGTTTGGTGTTTGCAGATTCTTTTAATTTTGTTTGTCCTAGGAAATTGTTATCTCTTCTTCTATTTTCAATGACAGCCTAGCTGGATATAGTATTCTTGGCTGCATATTTTTCTCATTTAGTGCTCTGAATATATCAGGCCAGTCCTTCCTATCCTGCTAGGTCTCTGTGGATAAGTCTGCTGCCAATGTAATATTTCTACCATTGTATGTTACAGACCTCTTGTTTCAAACTTCTTTCTTTGTCACTAAGACTTGTAAGTTTTACTATTAGATGATGGGGTGTGGACCTATTTTTATTGATTTGAGGGGTGTTCTCTGTGCCTCCTGTATTTTGATGCAATTTGTTTCCATTGGCATATTAGGGAAATTCTCTACTATAATTTGCTCTGATATACCTTCTGCCCCTCTCTCTTTCTTCTTTTCCTCGGATCCCAATTTTTCTAATATTGCTTCATCATATGGTGTCACTTATCTCTCATATTCTCCCCTCATGGTCCAGTAATTCTTTGTCTCTCATTTGCTCATCTTCTTTATTCTCTTTCATCTGGTCTTCTATAGAACTAATTCTCTCTTCTGCCTCACTTATCCTAGCAGTAAGAACCTCCATTTTTTGGGATGTCTGGGTGGCTCAGTTGGTTAAGTGGCTGCCTTTGGCTCAGGTCATGATCCCAGCGTCCTGGGATCGAGTCCCATATCAGGCTCCTTGCTCGGCAGGGAGCTTGCTCCTCCCTCTGCTTCTGCCTGCCTCTCTGTCTGCCTGTGCTCACGCTCTCTCTCTCTCTCTCTCTAACTAATAAATAAATAAAATCTTAAAAAAAAATTAAAAAAGAACCTCCATTTTTTATTGTACCTCATTAATAGCTTTTTTGATTTCAACTTAGTTAGATTTTAGTTTTTTTTTTAATTTCTCCAGAAATGGCTCTTATTTCTCCATATAGGTATTCTCTAATATCTTCCATGCTTTTTTCGAGCCCAGCTAGCACCTTTACAATTGTCATTCTGAACTCTAGTTCTGAAGTATTAACAATGTCCAATTACTTAGGTCCCTTGCCATCAGTACTACCACTTGTTCTTTTTTTTTTTTTTTTGAGTTTTTCTGCCTTGTCATATTATCCAGATAAGAATGTATGGATGAGAGAACAAAATACTAAAAGGGCGGCAAAGACCCCAGAAAAATATACAGTAACCAAATCAGAGGAGACCTGAAACCAGGTAGAGAAGAAAGGGAGAAGAAAAATTAAAAAAAAAATAGTAGAGGCACCTGGGTGTCTCAGGGTTTAAGTCTCTGCCTTTGGCTCAGGTCATGATCTCAGGGTCCTGGGATTTAGTCCTGCATCTGGCTCTCTGCTCAGCAGGGAGCCTGCTTCCCCCTCTCTCTCTGCCTGCCTCTCGGCCCACTTGTGATCTCTCTGTCAAATAAATAAATAAAATCTTTAAAAATTATATATATTAGACTGTTGAATATAACAGAGCCACCCACTTGATTTTTGGTGTATTCTGGTCCCTTAGAAGAAACTACCTCCCAAATTTTTAAAGAAAGGGAAAATTATTTAAAAAAAAAAGGGTAAACATGATGAAGGGATGGTATATGACTGTAAAGATGAAAATTAAAAAAGATTATGAAAAAGGAATTGATAAGATAAGTTGTTTGGAAAAAGAAAAAAAGAGAAGAGTATGTGATCAGGCTGGAACAAAATTTAGGGTATATTTTGATATATTAGAAGAAATTGTATCCCAAAATTTTAAAGAAAAAAATACTATATGTACACAAAAAATAAGGTTAAATACAATAAAGTGATAAAATATAACTATAACAATGAAATAAAAAAATTTTAAATTGATATTGATAAGATAAAATAAAGAAATGTTAAAAGAGGAAAGAGGAAAAGTTTAAAAAAGAGAATAAGAAAAAAGAGAATTAAAAAAATCAACTTTGCAACACTAAAGGATCATGGGAAAAAAGCCATGACTACTGTGTGTTGCTTTTCCCTAGCTCTGGAGTTCTGCAGTTCTCAGTGATTGGTGAACTTGGTCTTGGCTGGATGTTCTTGTTGATCTTCTGGGGGAGGGGCCTGTTGCAGTGATTCTCAAATGTCTTTGTCCGAGGCGGCATTGCACCACCCTTGCCAGCGGCCAGACTAAGTAATCTGTTGGGGTTTCAGTAGCTTTTGTTCCCTGAACACTTTGCATACAGCTTTGGAGGATTGGAATGAAAATGGCTGCCTCCTAATCTCTGGCCTGAAGGAGCCACGAGCTTGGAGCCTCAGTCCTCAGTGTGTCCTCAGAGAAAAGCAGTCAATCACTCCACTTTGGTCCCCACCACACTCTGTGCTCATAAAGCCCTTGACTGAGATTTCTGTCTCTGGTGCACAGCCCTGTTTGGAGTCTCTAAACCCAGCAGATTTCTGCCATGTACTTCTGGACCACTTCTCCAGGAGGAGGAAGGGGGGGGGGTCTCTCCAGATGTACCCCTTGTGGGTCCCTGCTCAAAGAGCAGGGACCTTACCGTGCCTTGGATCACTGTTTAAGCTAACCCTAACTGAGAGCTCACTCCTTGGCTCCGTCTCTCTCTCTGTAGTCAGATTCCCTGGTCCAAAACCTAGCAGCTCTGCTGTACTCAGACACTCTCAGTCTTTCTGTGACCCTGTGGGTCCCGACACCACACTGTATCCGTGAGAGCTCCACCCTCTGCTTAGCCTCTGGAGCAATGCCCCTCAGTGTAAGAGACTTCTAAAAGTTATGATTTTGTGCTCCACTGCTCCACTGCCTGCTGGGAGCCGGCCCCTCCCCCTGTGGTCTCTAATCCTTTCACTTTGGATTCACTTCTCCACCTGTTCTACCTTCCAAAAAGTGGTCAATTTTCTGTTCCTAGAATTTCTGCTCTTCTTCTCT
The DNA here is from genome assembly GCA_003697995.1 of Taxidea taxus jeffersonii. Classification (NCBI taxonomy): domain Eukaryota; kingdom Metazoa; phylum Chordata; class Mammalia; order Carnivora; family Mustelidae; genus Taxidea; species Taxidea taxus. The sequence continues at coordinate 52,996 of ML104036.1, read as the reverse complement.
TCTATCTCCTGTTGAGTCTGTAGGTGTTTGGAATGGTTTGATAGCTATCTAGCTGAACTCCTGGGACCTAATGCTATTTCAGTGTCCTACTCCTCTGCCATCTTGCATCCTCCCAGAAAAATATAATTCTTATAGGAAACCTCTAAGAGAAGTCTGACTGAACTGAAATCATGATATGACATTTTTTTAAAAATATATTTATTATACAGAGATCACAAGTAGGCAGAGAGGCAGAGAGAGAGAGGAGGAAGCAGGCTGTCCACAGAGCAGAGAGCCCGATGCGGGGCTCGATCCCACGACCCTGGGATCATGACCCGAACCGAAGGCAGCGGCTTTAACACACTGAGCCACCCAGGCACCCCATGATATGACATTTTAATTTGGAGTTGTTTGTCTTCTGGTCTTATTGTGAGATCTAACATCTCTTTAGGCTTATCTACATTATTATCACTTTTCTGAATTTAAACAAGAGACATAAGTCAGAACTATATTATTTATACCAAAGATTGCATTAATGTTTTGTTTCCTTTCTGAAATTACACATATTGGTACAAATATATATGTATATATATTTTTTCATCACTAGTTTCTATTTCTAGTTTATTACTAATATGACCTATTAAGAATAAATAAAAAACAATATGGATTGCTGCCATCAGTGCTGTAATTTAACATCTAGCATGGAAAATATCTGAAAAATAATATGCCATCTTTATTTCTAAATGACACAAATGATTGTGGCAAACACGTTAGCTTACAGTATATGCACATTTCCCCAGGTTCCTTCTATTTCCTATAAAAATAAATAAAATAAAATAGAAGCAAATAAAGCTTAATTTAAAATTTTAGGAAAAATCTGAAAGAAAACCATGATACGCATTATGGGAAAATATAATGTGCCATTAAAAAGGTCATTTATGTAGAGAATAATGATTGTATATTTTTTACTCATTTTTCAAGAACATCCTACACAGGAACTAAATTTATGAAAAGAACAATTTACATATAACATTGGAAATATTATTTCCTTTGTCTAAAATACTAAACTAGCCATTCATCCTTTGTTGGATATTTTGTTGTGATGATGTAATATTTTCTGAAATCTTGTTGCTTAATAATGTCAACCTCCAGAATTCATGAATCATCATTCCTGGTTCTGAAGTCCCTTGCCCAAAAAACAAAACTCAATGAAGAACATTCTTGCAGAAAAGAATAAAGACATCATTGTATCTTTGAGATTTTCCTCTAATAATTTGATATTAATTTATGGTACAAAATTTAGTTTTCCCACTGGTATTAACCTTGTATTTAACTAAGTCAAAATAAAGAGTAATTAGTTAATTCATAACTATATTTTCCATGTCCAATTCTAAATCTGTTTCTTTAACTTTCCTAGTTGTTTTGTACATTCTTGGCCCAGTCAAAAATTTTCCAACCAGATGTATTATTGAGAGTTAGACAAAATACATGGAGGAAGAGGTATAACTTAAATTGCTTTCACAAATCCCCCAATCTTTTCCTAAAAATCTATAGAGATATCAGCTTGGCATATTGGCCCATAGGGTGGAATTTTTATTTATGTTGCTTAAAACAGTTCTAAAACAATGCCTTTCTTTGGAAATCTCTCTGAACAGTCAGAGAGACTCATCATAAGCAATGGTTGCATGATTGATAAATCAATGCTCTTCAAACAAACTATGATATTACCATTCATTCTAATAATCAGAAATCCTACTGAATGGGGCACATAAAAAATATTGCAACAGAGGTGGGGGATGACTTACAAGCTAAAACTCTCAACAAACTACTTCTTTGAAAACGGCATGTTTCTTAATTATCATAGTACTTCATTAGATAATTAGATAGGAAGACAAGGACTTTAGGAAACCACAAAAGCAATAGGTTGAAATTGAATACTTTTGCATTGGATAATGAAAGAATTGGATGTTTTTTTTTTTTTTTTTTGTAGAAAATGACATTGTTCATAAAACGAGGAGAAAACACTGAGACAGGTGAAACTTGTTGACAGTTTTTCAATTAAGCCCTAATTTTAACTTCCTATTATAAAAATCTATAGACATTTCAGTAACTGGAGTGTCTCTTTTGTGAAATATTTGGAGAAAATTAAAAGACAAATGTCTTCAGGAAGTGCTAGGATAAAATGTGCTAGAATACACCTAAAAGTCATGATTTTTAAAAATCTAAATCTTTTAAAAAGAATTGTTATCCAGAATTTTATGGAAGATAAAAAAAATCAAGGGAGAATATGTTTTTTTGGTTTTTCTCTAAGATATACTTTCTTATATTTTCCTTAACCCTCTTTAATATAATAATGAGGGTTTTTGCCTCTGATTTACTCAATCAGAGTAATTTTTAAGTTGTTTTAAGTTGTTTGAATCAATAATTTAGTACAATTTAAAAGAAAAACATGTGCTAAATATCTTCCCACTTTGTAAACAAAGACAATGAAAACCAGAGAGGTTAAACTATTTGCTTAAGGCATGAAAGAAAGTTTAAAATTAACTAAGACTCCAAATACTTAAATAGTTCTTATCCAATGCTAGATAGTCATATTTTGATACTACTATGCTATGGATGAAATGAAATTCATTGACTATTGTTTAAGAGTCCTATTTTTATTTTTAAATGTCCTTTTGACAATCAGATGAGAAATGTCTGTGTTTTACTTATTTTTTTTTTTCCTGAAAAATAAACCTTCTATATCTGTGATTTGTTGTTTGGAATTTAGGAAAAACAAGTGCTCTCTTCTGTACATTTGAATATAAAGTAGGAAAATAGTTAAAAATAATGTTCGTGATTGCCTGCCACAATTCCTTTTTCAGGGAAGTCGCACACTTTTTTTTTTTAAGATTTTATTTATTATTTAACAGAGAGAGAGATAGAGAGAGCAAGCACAAGCAGGGGGAGTGGCAGAGAGAGAGGTTGAAGCAGGCTTCCCAGCCAAGCAGGGAGCCCCATGTGGGGCTCGATCCTGGGACCCTGGGATCAGGACCTGAGCTGAAGGCAGCCACTTAACTGACTGAGCCACCCAGGCTCCCTGGTTGCACACTTTTTATTATAGATAAGTGAATTTACATAAATATTTATTAAAATTTTGCAGTGATTCACAATATTTTTTTGCCTACCTTTAAAACACTAGATTGTTTTGATATGTGATACAGTTAAGGGATTAAGAGTGTCAAAACATCAAGCATGTTGGAAATCATTATTAATCACTGATGCTGTGTAGCAATGATTATAATTATCTATGGAAGTATTCTAGGCTAAAAATATGAACAGGACATTCACAGAAGAGGGGAGTCTAATCACTAATGTATCAGTGAAACAGTTTTTAACCTTGTAAGAAATCAGAGAATTGTTTTTTGTTTGTTTGTTTTTAGAAACCAGAGAGTATTAATTAAAACATGAATAGGTTAGTGATTTCTTCCATGAGATCAGCAAACAATTAAAATATGTTAATATAAAGTGTTGACAAAGAAGTCAGTATAAGGAAACAGGTCTTCTCTCATCTGATGGAGATGCACTTAAAGGACAATTGGCAATATCCATTAAATTTTTATAGGTACTTTCTCTATGACTCAGCAATTCTACTTTGAATTCTTCGAATTTAAACTAGGGGGATTCTCCTATATGAACATAAGAAGAAATCTTCTCATATCAACACAAGAAAAAAATAATAATATTCACCATAGCATTGTTTGCAAAAGAAAAAAAAGGCAAGTAGATATCACTTAATATAACTAAGCTAAAAACTGGAAGTTGGAATCAAGTGCACTACTTTGCTAAGACAATACTAAATATAAAAAATAAATAATTTTGTAACTTCTTCATTCCTCATAAATAATACATATATTTCCCATGACTGTGCATTTATGCATGCGTATAAATACATAGAAAAAAATTCTGAGAGACACACAACAGTTACTTACTAACAAGAAGATTGAGATTGGTGGTATTCAAATATCCAATATTTGTAGTGACTATATTCTTATGTAAAATGCTTTAATTTTTTCCATGAAAATGTGCATATATATTATTTATACAATTGAAACTTTCATTTAAAAATCAGTTTAAAATAAATACAATAATAGATTTAAGAAAAAAATATATAATCCTGGGACTAATGTCCTTCATTTAGTTACCATTTAACTTTGTGTCAACATTGGATTATAACTTTTTAGGTCTAGATCATCTTTGACAAAATTATAATTCTTATTTCTATCTTGAAACAGGATATGTCTCTCTTTAAACTATGTCTTCAAAAACATGTGTTATGTTATTTCTGAGAAACACTGCTTTAATAATTGGTATTACAAAATAATCTTAGTCATTTTGGGTATGCATAATGCACAGGTTCCTTTTTGTTGGATAATGATAGCCCCTGGAGAATTCTGAGGTAGGTGAGAATTAGCTCTACCCTATAGTCTTGCTACAAGCTTGAAAAGAAAGAAAATTATAGGCCAATTCTAACTATATATATCAAAATTTATTAAGCAACCATTAAGAAGTAGACATGAAATAGTTCATGCCACTTACTTTGTAAGTCCAAAAGGTCTCTGATCATTTGATGTTTCAGCCACACCTTGAATAAGATGCTCATATAAGGCAGACATGCTAATATTACAGAGAAGGGATTCTATTTTCCTTTAGTTGATAAAGAAATTTAGAAATTTTGAATCCAATGACTGGTCACAGACCATTTAATGATCAATTTTTATGATAATTTTATCCTCTCATCATGTAAAGTTAAGGACTGATTTTTAATTATTTTAGTCAATTTACATATTTTGAATACTATTAATTTTACTGAGAACCCATTGCTAATATTCAGGATGATGATGAACAAGCCATTAATTTCACCAGTAGAAACATAATTCTAACGTTCATTATACTACTTGGAAAAGGCCTTGGTATTGATTGACATGTGGATAGTAGAAGTGCTTTTAACAATTACTCCCAGTTTAGATTTCCTAAGTTTAATTATAACTGAACACTCTTAAAGTTCAAATTCCTGATTAGGGCAGCTGACTAAACTGAAGTGTAGTATAATTTATCTAGTGCATTAGTAGAGTTTAAGTATCATCAAAACAAATGAATATACTCTGTTTACAAAGATACATATTATGTATTAAAAAAATTTATTGACTAGAGAGCTTGGAGTTCATCACTGTGCTGCAATTGAGAACTACTATATTATCAAATATTTAAGATGGGATTCTTTTGGCTTAAAAATATTTTGTTGATTTCACAGGTAACTTATTTCCTTATTATCTCCTGTTATTGTTACAGTGAAGACACTTGGTTACAAAGACATAACCCAACTCAAATTGATTTAACTGTTCAAAGACACACACACACACACATACACACACAAATCCACAAAAATAGCGGGATCCAGGCTTGGCTTAATCTTGGCTACATCTCTGTTGCTCCGTGAGTCTCCAAGACTCTGCCTCCTTCGTGCATTAGCTCACCTTCAGATTGGCATCCATTGAATAGCAAAATGGTTGTAGTGCCATTTTCTAATATATCATCTTGCTTGGAGAGAGCGTATGTCAGAATTTTGAGCAGAGGTTCTATGCTTCACTTTGATTGAACCAACTTAATCACATTCTTTACTCTGAAGAAAATTCTGTCTCCAGGGGATGGACTATGAAGACTGGTGTAGTCAAGGATTCATGCTTACTTTCCTAGATGAGAGTTAGATTACTCTCCCTCGAATAACAGGTAGAAACTAGGAACAATAGTAAAGAGCAGACAGTAACAGTAGGAGCTTAGGAGAAAACAAACATATATCCACTGCAATTACTAACCTTCTACTGTCTCCCAATGAGAATACTATGGTAAACCCTCTAATTTTAAATAGCTTAAAGACCAGAGGGGATAAATAAATAAATAAATAAATATTAAAATATTAAATAATTTGTTCATGCTTCTCCACATTGGACTCACAGATGTTATAGAAAGAGACAACCACTTTCTAGATATTAATTTAAAACAGTTATTGTAAAAGGACCATATAAAGAGGTTTTTCTAATCTTCTTTCTGGTCATTCTTATACTACACTGGTAATAGATGGATGATGTTCTTAAACACCTGGGTGTTTTTTTTTTTTTAATTTATTTATTATTTGTCAGAGAGAGAGGGAGAGAGAGAGCAAACGAGCACAGGCAGAGGCAGAAGGAGAAGCAGGCTCCCTGCCGAGCAAGGAGCCTGATGTGGGACTCGATCCCAAGACGCTGGGATCATGACCTGAGCCGAAGGCAGCTGTTAAACACCTGGGTGTTAATCAAAACGCCATAAACACCACATAGAGAAAGCAAAGAGAAGACACTCACTTTTTTTCTCCAGGGTGCATTTTTCCAAATTTAGGTAGTGATAATATAGGATAGGAAAAAGAATCCAGTTCTACTGGTCTCTCAATTCTTGCTATTTCCAATGTTAGTTTTGTCTAAAACAACAACAACAACAACAAAAATAACAAAAAACAAACAAACAAAAAAACAACTTGAATGGAGAAAATGGATTTGGTCATTTCATTGTTCTTTGACCTGGTCATACAACTTTGCTTTCATCATGAAATTAGTGTTTCTTTGCACTTAAAGCAAAAATTCTCATTTTTTTCCAAGTTGTTCAAATAGAGTACATTTGTAATATGTCCATTTACTTGATTTAAATAATTCATGCCCAGCTAGGCATAAACTTTTGTGTTGAGCTCCCCTCGCCTCTAGTAATGCAGAAAAGAACAGAAGCTAATAATAATAGGTGCAGTCACATTTAATTACTAGAATTAATGTAAAGACTTTGTAATTACTTTCTATAAAGCTTTTTTTTTTTTTAATTCAATGAAAACAAGCTAGAAAAGCAGCTAATTTCAGAAATCCTGTGGCTTCTTGCCACGAGTTTAAGTAACTGATGATACTCAGGGTCATTGGCTCTCTAAAAACCAAGGGTGCCTGTTAGTTGTAGGTTTCAGTAACACCATTGGGAACTTTCCATTTAACATGATACTTAAATGGCCAGTGGGAGGATTCAATAAACCCAATCAATGTTGAAAGCAAAGTGCTATTAAAAACATGGGTAAACATTGATTTTAGGCTTCTGATCCATTTGGGAATTATTCTTGGGGAAGTCTCTACCACCTCATTCCTACAGGAAGAAGTGACTGCCATGGTAACGCACACAATAGTTGTGAGGTCAGCTTCTGGCCTATGTTATTGAATGACTACATTTTTAAATCATGTAGAATTTTCTTAGTATCCATCTTAGGATGAAAAACCTCTTCAGGCTTTGAGGTCTTGTGTGGTATGCATATCTAATTTTCAATATGGCTGTAATTTTTGGCTTACACAACAGGCAACAAATCTTATATTTTGAGCATTTCCATTACTGTCACTTCTGAATCCATCATCATTCAACTTATGTCTACTGAAATACATTTTGCTGATCTGGACATAAATGGGCTGTGAATTGTAGCTGCAGATGGCTCAGAAACATACTTTACAGCAAGCAAACTTTGGATGACTGAAAGAAAATTGACAGACATACTAGGAGGAGAAATTGTATATCATTTTCATAAATGAGGGAATAAACCAAAATCAAAACAACAGAGACAATAAGAACCCGCTTCCCAACAACAACAACAAAAAATTGTCACATCCACCTGATAGATTTTTTGAGTTTGGCCCTTTCAAGCAAAAAACATAAGACTTTTGTGTTCTCCTTGTGGTAGAGAATTTTCTGGTTGGTTATTGGGTTGGCAGGATATGAGAGGCCGTGTGCTCTCAGTAGTGATTCACTGTAGGGAAGGTCAGTGTGTGAAACTGAGCCAGAATCCTTGAGGGGAACCAGAAACCTGCTGAGTAAACCAACCTACATGCCAAGTCCAGAGGACAGAGCTAGATGGTAAACAAGAGCAGCATTTTAGGAACCAGCCTGTAGCTGAGACAAATTGCAAAGAAATGAGGGAAGACAGAGCCAAGTGTGAGGGAGAGGTGCTTAGCTGCAGTATACCAATAATTGCTTGGAAAATGAACTTATTTAAGTGTTACCAAAATCATTTCCAACTATAAGTTCATAATTTTTATAAATAACCATTTTAAAATTTCTTATCAGCAAGCTACAGAAATATTTGATACAAGTTTTTTGTTGTTCTCAATCTAAGAACTTTTAGGGTCTTCTCTTTGGTTTTATGATGTATCATTAAGACTGTGTCCAGGCTTAAGTCTTTTCCTCACCACTCTGGGCATTTGGTATTCCTGTTCAATTTGGAAGATTCTTCCAATAGTTTAACATTATCTCCCCCACCAAGTCCCTTCTTTTTTTTTAAACTATTTTTTCATAAGCTTTCTTCTTTGCCAACTCCAATGGACTGCATTCAATTATTAAAGTTATAAATTATATTTTCAAAATTTGCAAATTTCTTTTGTGCTCTCTACAATTCTTTTTTTTAAGCAAACTTTTCTTTTTTATATTTTATGGGCTCAATAACTTATTAAACAACAACTCTAAGTCATAAATTTAAGATATGTAAAAATTTCTCCAATTTTCTCCTTATTATCTGAAATATTATTTTCTCAAAATTCCAGTGACCTTGGCTTTCTGTTAATACTGAAGAACAAAGAGTTAGTTGGGATTACAGCTTCTTTAATTTATATTAGTTTCTCAATATGTATGCCTTGCTTTTCTATCGGTCAGAAATACTTTAATAGTATTTGCATGTTCATCAATATATGTAGGTGTCTTGGGTTTCCCCTGTCAATATGTAATGAGGCTCACTTTCTCAAAGGTCCTTTTTCCTTGATCATGAAGCTGACTGTCAGTTGAAGGTTTGTGGGAGAGCTATGAGACTTGCAGGCAAGTTTTGGTAAATTTATGTGGAAACCGGAAAGAGGCATGCTGTTGCTCCCGTCCTTCCCTTGCAAATCTTAGATGAGATAAAATACTCTGAAATCCTAACATCATCTTAGAAAACTTCATTTCTCCCTAGGCATGCAATTTCTAGAAACAGAGCTCCAGTTTTTTTCCTTTGACAAAAATACCAGGGGCTAAATCCCTGCATAAGATGAGTTGGGGGGTGGAGAATAAGTAGAGCCAAATGACTTAGCAGCTTTGAATATAGAAGACCTTTACATTGATCAACCTGTTTTTTTGTCCCACTACTTAACATTCTCAAAGTTTATTTGTCCCAAAGTCACAGGCTTTTAAAAAATTTCCTCCCATCTCTCTTCTTGACTTCTTATGTTTATATGCTATACTGTAGCTTCTTCTATTCTGAGTAATTTCTTAATATGTATGTCTCAATTTTCAACCTGCTGGAAATATTTTAATTCTATTTGTATGTTTCTGACCCATTTCTTTTATGAATGCTATACTCCTCACTATTACAGATTTTAACAATTTGTACTTCATTGCAGTAGGAGTTGGGGGGAACTGGAAGCAGATAAGGTTGTTTTGTCTGTCAACTTGAACTAAATTTTCTAACATGATTTTTTTAAGTTCAAAGATTGCATTAGTTTCCTGTTATTGCTGCAACAAATCACCACAAACTTATGGCTTACAACACAAATATTGGCTTATAGTTTGGAGGTTAGAAATCTGAGAATGAGTCTTATGGAGCTAAAATCAGAGTCTCAGCATCACTAATTTCTTCCTGGAGATGCTAGGGAATAATCTATTTTTTGCTTTTCCAGTTTCTAGAGGCTTCTTACCTTCCTAAGTTCATGGTATATCAACCCAACATCTGCTTGCTTGTCACATTTCCTTTTCTGATTCTAGTGGCCCCTTCTTTACCTTAGAGGGATCCTTGTGATTACATTGGGACCTCATGAATAATTCAGGTCCCAGATTTTTTTCTTCAAACCTCTTTAATCACATATGCAAAGTCCCTTCTGTTATGCAAGGTAACATATTTGTAGTTTCCAGGGATTAGAATAGGGGAATCATTGTGTAGCCATTATTCTGCTTACTATAATCATGTACCTGGTTTGATGTCCTCACTCAGTATCCAGGGACATCATAACTAATCACTATGGGATATTCCTTTAGTTAGGTATCATAAATAATCAACAAATGTATATGTTGTGGCATGACTTTCACCTAATTGGGCATAAAAATATAAATGGGAATTATTTCAAATAATAGTCGAAAATAAGGAAAAGGTTTAGAAAAGCCAAGGCTGAACTATAGCTGCTTAATTTTGACCATTTCCAGTGGTTTCTGTTGTTATTGTAGATCTTCTTGGCCAATTGAGCTTCCATCACTTTAGACATAAACTACTATCCCCCCCAACCAAATGCTATACATATAAAATCAGTAAGAAATCTGAAATGTTATCTAGTTTAATACCTCATCATAGAGAAAAGAGCTCCAAGAAAATTGTAGAATTCCTACAATCAATTAATGTAAAAGCAGAGATAAAAACCTAAATTCCCTGTGGTGCCTGGGTGGCTCAGTCAGTTAAACATCTGGTCTTTGACTCAGGTCATGATCCTGGGGTCCTGGTCAACCTCCATGTTGGGCTCCCTGCTCAGTGGAAAGTCTGCTTCTTCCTCTCCCTTTGCCCCTCCCCAGTGTTCCTGTTCTCTCACTCTCTCTCTATCTTAAATAAATAAATAAATAAATAAATAAATAAATAACATCCTTTAAAATAAATTAAAACCCCTAAATTCCCTGGATAATGTACATTTCATTAAAAATTTTCAATTACTTTCAATGTTTGTTCTTGCCTATGACTGGTAAAAATTCAACAAAATTGTACCTACAAAGTCTTATTCTTTAAGTGACTTTGGAAATCACAGTCTCCTATGTTTCTTGGATATTTATAATGAGATTCATTATTCTAAATTGTAACATTAGATTGTATAGTGTTAACAAAGTGGTTAAAAGCAAGTATCTGTGACCAGAAACTTGGCAGTATTCAGATATATTCTGCAAACTGCTCTCAACTTTAAAAATTAAGTATGCACCTACATTTGTTATTAGTATCTGCCTGAAACTGGAACTTCAGGATTTCTAAACTTAGAAGAGAAATAATATATCCAAACGCATAGTCTTTGGTATCCCTGAAATAATCTTGTCTAAACAAATGGTAAAAGAGTGAGGGAGTCAGCTGAGAGAACTCTTATAGACTGCGTAAAGGCTAGACCTGAACCTGATCTTTCTCTTGTGTTCCCTACATTGCTAAACCCAGTTTTCCATTTGCTGGAGTTCAATTAGCACTTGTATAATAGATTAGTTGAATTCTCAGAAGCAGAAAAAAAATCATTGGGAAGATGGGGCTCCTGGGTGGCATAGTCAGTTAAGTGTCTGACTCTTGATTTCAGCTCAGTTCATGATCTCAGGGTAATGAGATTGATCCCTGTAGCTGGCTTCACACTAGGTGTGGATCCTGCTTAAGAGTCTCTCTCTCCCTCTGCCCTTCCCACCTGCTTGCATGTACTATAAATACATACATACATACATACATACATACAATCTTTAAAAAAATCATTGGGAAGATGTATGTGAGAATGTCCGTCTCAGGCTCCAGGGCTAGTTTCTTACAGGATTCAATGATATCAGAGCAGTTTACATCTCTGTGACTCCTGAAAATGGCCTCTCTGCACCATGAAAAACCTTAAGTTGTTGAGACTTTGTTTTGGTTTTCTCTTAGAGGATAAATACAAGACAGAATGTTCTCTGAAGTTCTTAAAGGTAAAGTATGCCTGATAGCTACTGACTGTTGACACAGGAAAACATCCCTTGTATGTATTGATTTATAATGAAAAAAGTCTTGTCATTACAACCAGACCATTTATAGAAAGTATGCTGGAGAAATGAACCTTCAGATACTAGTCAAAATCACCAAGTAATTAGCAATTTTCAGAGACCTGAAATTGAGATCATTTTAATATGGAACAGATGTTCTCCAGCCCATGCCAGTCATTATTTATGAGGGACTTCAACTGCTGAATTAAAGAATTGTGATACAGATCTGCAAAATATATCATGAAACCACTGAATTTTAAAGGAGAAGGTTGTGAAACCCTGGTGTGCTAGAGGCAGCAACCTAATGTTCTGTGAAAACACATTAACTTAGAAGGATGTGCTCCACTACCATTTGACCCACAAAACAGGAAAATCCCCAAGAAAACAAAAAAAAAACCCTCAGAGGTAGAGAATGTTTCATCTTTGAGCAGACTGTGTAGCTTAAACAATGAACTGTTATTTCTTAAAATTGTAGAGACTGGGTTTTTTTTTTTTTTTTCTTTCCAAGAATGGTAAATAGAAACCCATGCTTGTTTCCTGCTTCCTGGTAGTTTGCAGGCAGTCTTTGATGTTTCTGGGCTTGTGAAAGAATAATACCAATTTTTCACATGGCATTTTCTCAGTGTCTCTGTCCCTTTGTCTCTGTCTTCAGTTTTGCCTTATTAGAAGAACACAGGCTTATTGGATTGGTCTCCATCCTAATGATTTCATCTTTATTTGATTATCTGCAAAGCTTCTATTTCCAAGTAAGTCACAAACACAGACACTGTGCATTAGGACTTCAACATCTTATGGGGGGAACACAATTCAACCTAGAACACTATGCTTGGAAGACTGGCTAATATCTACCCAGGAGCTTGCAGAAGAGGTGGCATAATTGCCCTTGATGCTAATGATGGGCCGCATATAGGGTAAAAGATGTCTACGACTACCCCTGTTGCTTTTGGGTATTGCACAAGGGTGATGGCAGCATGGTAAGAATTAAATGGGAGAGGAATGCCTGGGTGGCTCAGTCAGTTAAACATCATAGTCATGATCCTAAGGTCTTGGGATCGAGTTCCACATTGGGCTCCTTACTTAACAGGGAACCTGTTTCTCCCTCTGCCTGCTTTTATGTGTGTGCTCTCGCTCTGTCTGACAAATAAATAAATAAAACCCTAAAAAAAAAAAAAAAAGAAGAAAAGAAAGAAAGAAAAGAAGAAAGAAAGAAAGAAAGAAAGAAAGAAAGAAAAAGAAAAGAAGGAAGGAAGGAAGGAAGGACGGAAGGGGAGAGAGCCACGTAAGCCTACACATGTAGCTCAAGCCCAAGGTATCACAATGGGTCATTGGAGGACATAAATATTGAATTAATCCTAAATCTGACATGGGTGAGAGTTAACCAAAATCTAGGATTAGTACCATATGGCAACATACTAATACATGATCTTATGACAAAATCTTATTTCTCCCATTTCTTTGTGGTATGGAAGTACTTTTTGATTTTTAATTTTTGCTTCTTATTATTTATTTCCAGGGGAATCTCTATGGTGCTGGAGCTTATCTAGAAGAAAAGAGTAATACACTTATATCTTTCATTAGGGAATTAAAAATTAAAGAGTACTTCTATACAAATATATTTTTGATAATATCTAGAACAAAGACATATGTAAGAATGAAATTATTTTCTGTTTTACCTTATTGAAATCTGTGATATTAAGCAGGAATTTCTTATTGAATCAAGTAATTAAAGGAACTGAAGAGAATAAAGATTCAATTTACATCAAAGGACTAAAAAAATGTAGTCATTTTTCTCTTTTCAATGTTTATGATAGCCTTCTAAAAAATGGTCTCTAGGAGCATATATCTTGATACTTTGGTCTCTAATTCAGGGGTACATTGAAAAAAAGAAGCAGCTAAGTAGAAATTACTAATGTCAACGTTGTTCAAAAATCTTCATTGGAGAAAACTTAAATAGAAAAGTGCTTTAAAACTATTATCCCTAACATAAAAACTCTGCATTAAAATATATTTTAAAAACTTACTCTTAACCTCTGGGTTTTTCATTAGAAAGAAGATAGCTGAAACAACGGTTCAATCTCAAAGCACGTGAAATTTCAAATTCTAAAGAGAATACATGTGCAACAATGTAATTATCTAATATTAGTAGATTTGAGGGGAAGAGTTTTTCTTTTAATAAAGACTTATTATTTCACTAAATGAATCATAGTTTGACTAAATTCAGTTTCTCATTCAGTGTTAATTCAGCTTTTAAAATTTGGAGTTTATCATAGTCTGGAGGAAAGAGGATGAGTAGAAATATCTCCCCCCTTTTTTTAATGACTTCATGAAATATTTATTTCATGGAACCGGACTCTGGTTTTCAGTATTTTATAATCTGGATATTGATTTAATCAGTCTATCTAGGGAAGGTTCATGTGCTATTTTATTCAGCCAAATAACAATCAATTAACTTAGAAGTCAGAAAGCAATTCTATAATTGTGCATGGAGTCATTGAAATGTTTAACCATGATCTCCACTTATATCCTAGCAATATCTCAGTAGTTTCCTGCATTATAGAGTTAGTTTATTATATTTATCTTGGCATATAGGACTCAGGGACTTTATTCCAAATGTATTTCTAACCTCATCTACCATTACGCCTCCTCTTACCTGCTACCAGCTTTACCTTTTCCTGATTTTATATGTTAACTATACCCTCCAGAAGGTATTTGCACTATTCCTCCTTTCTAGAGCTTTTCAAATCTTTTCAAATTCAGCTCATGTTATGTCCTTTCTGAAAGCATCTATTCTACCCACAGCTTCCAAAAGCCAAATGAAGAATTACTTCTTTTCTTTTCATTTTTTTAAAGATTTTATTTATTTATTTATTTATTTATTTATTTATTTATTAGAAAGAGAGAGAGCAAGAGAGAGTGTGCACAAGCAGATAGAGTGGCAGGCAGGGGCAAAGAGAGAAGCAGGCTCCCCACTGAGCAAGGAGACTGATGTGGGACTCGATCCCAGGACCCTAGGATCAAGACCAGAGCCAAAGGCAGGAGCTTAACCGAGTCACCCTGGCATCCCAGAATTATCTCTTTTCTAGATCCTTCTACTTAGTATTGTAACTCTGTTTCATATTTTATTTACCCTATGATTATATACTTTAAAGAGAGTAAATAAAGCATCAGGCCATATTTATTATCACATCCTTCATATTTTATTTTATTTTTTTTTCTTTTTTAAAGATTTATTTATTTGACAGAGATCACAAACAGGCAGAGAGACAGGCAGAGAGAGGAGGAAGCAGGCTCCCTGCCAAGCAGAGAGCCCGACGTGAGGCTCAATCCCAGGACTCTGGGATCATGACCCGAGCCGAAGGCAGAGGCTTTAACCCACTGAGCCACCCAGGCGCCCCCCTTCATATTTTATTATAAGAAATTTTATTCAAAATGTCTTACATTTAATATATTCCCAATAAAATAATATTTTTATTACATATACTGACATTAAAAAAAAACAGGCAACCAAAATAGTTATGACAGTTAATCGGTTCACAAATTTATTAAAAGATTTGACTGGAGGGATTTGGAGAATTTTGATTAGTAGCATTACTAAAATCTAGTAATTTAATCCAACTGTCTACACCAAAAAGAAATGCTTGCCAAGCAAATACAAATATTTATCTTCAGTGTTGTGATTCCTATTTTCAAAGTAAGAGCCAACATATTCCATAATGTTTAGCCCATAAGTAAGCACTCAATAAATGTTGCCTGAATGGATGCCAATAACAAATTGTGGCCTTTTGGCTCTCTCCTTTTCTTCCCCTAGACTTCAGGCATGCCTTAGCCTTCTGCTGACATTACTAGAAGAAGTTACAATTAATTAGGTCACAGTTTATCCTACATTGGCTTTATTTTAGTCTTTTTAATGAGATTTGAGAAGCAC
Organism: Taxidea taxus jeffersonii; assembly: GCA_003697995.1. Taxonomy (NCBI): domain Eukaryota; kingdom Metazoa; phylum Chordata; class Mammalia; order Carnivora; family Mustelidae; genus Taxidea; species Taxidea taxus. The sequence goes on along the minus strand of ML104036.1, from coordinate 37,302 downwards.
CCTTGTGTAATTATTCTCACATTTAAGAACCATCTGTTAGAATGGGTCACTTCTGCAGATGGCCAGTCTCATTAATTTATGTTGAATTTTTCCAGCTTCAATATCAGAATGAAATTCTCCTACTAGTTACCAGTCTTTGGAGGAACACCTCATTTGGAGTCTTCAGCCATCTATGATCTGGAGAAGGAACTAAAGGTATCCTGATTTATATGCAAATTTCTTTTACAATGAGAATGATTCACAGCATATGAAGTACAAGTTGAATTGACTCCACATTTATATAGCCTATTGTTATGCCCCATGGAGAGCCAGCATGCCATTTAAAAAGCTGGTAATTTGAGACTTAATTAGTATTGACTCAATTGGTGACTCATGACAACTATGTTTCTTCAGAAATGACAAATGATGCATACTATTGAATTCTTACCTTTTCATTTGATTCTAAACAATGGCAATAGAGAGTTTGAACTCTGCATGGAAGTATGTCCATGTTCTTTACATCTATAAAGAACAATATTTGGTCTGTACTTCATCTTTCTATACTGGTCAAACAGTAATGTTATTAAAAACAGCCCTAAAATTGTATATTTTGCATAAATGCACTGAGCAATTGCAATACATAATAAGTAAATGAGAACATTCAAGGATTTTAGAGAAAAGTGGCATAAATCTGATTTATCAGAATATAATGTCATAAAATGTATAGTTTCCTCATAAAAGAGGAAAGTTACTTCAAAAAAGTTAATATTCTGAAGAGAGAGCACTGCTTGTTTTGTAGAAATATTCTTACCAAGCTGAAGTTCCCCTCTAAGTTTTTATTACAAATGGATACTGGATTTTTATCAAATGCTTTTCTACATCTATTGTTATGATTATTATTTTTTCTTTTTTAGCATCCTGATGTTATAGATTATGTTAATTGATTTTCTCTCTCTCTCTCTCTCTTTTTTTTTTTTTTAGATTTTATTTATTTATTTGACAGAGAGATCACAAGTAGGCAGAGAGGCAGGCAGAGAGAGAGGGGGGAGCAGGCTCCCTGCTGAGCAGAGAGCCCGATGCGGGGCTCGATCCCAGGACCCTGGGATCATGACCTGAGCCGAAGGCAGAAGCTTCAACCCATTGAACCATCCAGGTATTCCTATTAATTGTTTTTCAAATGTTGAATCAGTGGTACATGACTGGACTAAATCTTACTTGGTGGTGGTATATAATTCTTTTTCCATATTGTTGGATTAGATTTGATAATATTTGTCAAGAATGTTTACACCTATGTTCATGGGAGATATTGGTGTGTAGATGTTTTTTGTTTTTTTGTTTTTTTTCCTTATTAGTTAGAGAGAGCGAGCACAGGCAGACAGAGAGGCAGGCAGAGGCAGAGGGAGAAGCAGGCTCCCTGCCGAGCAAGGAGCCCGATGTGGGACTCGATCCCAGGACGCTGGGATCATGACCTGAGCCGAAGGCAGCCGCTTAACCAACTGAGCCACCCAGGCGTCCCTGTTTTTTTTCTTTAATAAAGTTTTTGTTTGGTTTTAGTATAGGATAATACTGGCTTCATAGAATGAGTTAAGAAGTAATCCATCTGCTTTTATTTTTTTATTTTTTGAAAATATTTTATTTATTTATCTGAGAGAGAGAGTGAGAGCATGAGAGGACAGAAGGTCAGAGGGAGAAGCAGACTCCCCATGGAGCTGGGAGCCTGATGCGGGACTTGATCCCGCAACTCCGGTACCACAACCTGAGCCGAAGGCAGTCGCCTAACCAACTGAGCCACCCAGGCGCCCTCCATCTGCTTTTATATTCTGAAAGAAGATGTAGGGAATTAATATAATTTTTTCTTAAGTATTTGTTAGAATTCATCAGTGAGCCTACCTGGGCTGGGTACTTGCTCTTTTACAAGGTTATTAATTGTCAATTCAATTTCTTTAATAGATACAGGCCTATTCAGATTGTCTACTTATTTCTGTGTTAGCTTTGGCAGATTATTTCTTTCCTGGAATCCTTCCATTTCACCGAGGTTGTAAAATTTATGAGCATAGAGTTGTTCATAGCATTCCTTTATTATCCTTTTAATGTTCATGAGATCTGTAATGATGTCCCCTGTCATTTCTGATATTAGTAATTTATGCCCTCTGTGTATATACATAGTTCCCCACCATTGTATTATTTTCTCCATAAATATATCATAATTTCTTATCGACAACAGTCCTGCCCAGATTCTTTTATAATAGTTTCATTTAAAATTTCACAAATTGTCTCTTTTTTTTTTCTTATTTTCTGTATGTCTGAGAGACTACGTTTCCTCAAATTCATAGAGTAGTCCTGAAAAAAAATGTTTGGCTCACTATATAGAAATACATTTTTATCAGTTTAGAGACTTTCCTGGTTTTATGTTAGTGACCTATGGCAACTAATCAGCAATACTTCTAACTTTTCCTTGTGGCTAATGATTTTCTTTCCTAAGCTGAAATGGCCAGAAAATGAGAAAACCATTAGCAAAAAGAGAAGGTAGCTTCATTGGCCTGTGTGATTGCATCAATGCACAGGAAAGACAGAAAACCTGATTCAGATTTTGGATGGTCCTATAGGAGATATTGACAATCTGGGAACAAATGGCAATGATGGAATGACTTTCTGGTTCTTAGAAGTTCTCCTTGGAAGGGCTGTGTGATATTCTGCTTACATTTACTTTACATTTACATTTACTAACATTTACTTATACATTACTAAAGTAAACAACAGAGACATTTCTGATTTTAATGAAGTAGGAAGTAAAATCCCTCACAGAAAGAAGCATCCAAATATCACATCTAGACTTGATGAATGGCATAAGGGATTGGACCCTTCTACAAATTTGGGTAGCAAAATATTTGAGAAGAGTTACAGAATCAATTTTAGAACCCAGAATGAACATATATGAAAAAAATGTGTATATAGTAATGTTATAAACATTAAAATAATTAAAATATCAGTAATTTGCTTCTATCAGTTTTCTAATTAATTATAAAACCTGCAGTTATCACTCTAAACACATGTCCTATTGATGGCTGACACTGGAAACTGATTCTTTGGTGCCTTCTTTTTATAATCTTTAAAGTCCTAATTGAATAATGGCAGAATGAAAGAAAGAAAGGAAAGTAGGGAAGAAAAATATAAAAATAGAGAGATAGATGAAAGAGGAGAAAGGAAAGAAAAAGGAAAAAAGATGAAAAGAAGAAAAAAGGAAGAAAGAAAGAAGAGAAAGGAAAGGAAAGCAGAGAGAAGGACAAGAAAGAACACAAACAAACAAAAAACATACATTTTCGTATGTGTTTTAGTGTGAATAACTGCCCTGTTTTCTCTAGAAACTCCTTACATGTGGAATTTTCATAGTTAAAATGGAAAGTCTGGGTCAGTGGTCACTGCACTTGAATACCTGAGAAAGAATGTGCATAGAAAAGCAACATCAAGGAGTAGAAAGTACAAGTTTGCCTGCCACAGTTCTCTGTATGCTGAAAGAAAGACATACCATTCCTGGGTCAGAGATAGAGGATTCTCTTACTCACAACAAATATATGAATATGGGCACTTTCATGTATTCATGACCTGAGTCTTAATCCCCACAGGGTGATATGAAAAGTGTAAGGGTGTACCTGCACATACAGTGAGTTCTGTTACAAGCAAGGAACGCTGGGCTTAGGGAACCAAAAACTTTAATTTTCTTTTTCTTTTTCTTTTTTTAAAGATTTTATTTATTTATTGGACAGACAGAGATCACAAGTAGGCAGAGAGACAGCCAGAGAGAGAGGAGGAAGCAGCCTCCTTGCTGAGTAGAGAGTCCGATGCAGGGCTCGATCCCAGGACCCTGGGATCATCACCTGAGCCAAAGGCAGAGGCTTCAACCCACTGAGCCACCCAGGCACCCCAGGAACCAAAAACTTTTAAATAGATAGTAAACCTGATTTTTGTCCCAGAGAGAAATATTATGTTTATTATATTGGACAGTAATCATACTTCTTCTTGTCTCTGGATGAAAACATTACCTCTACCTTCTAAAGCTTTTCATTAGACAAATATCCATGAACAGATAATCAGGAAAATAGGTAGTCAGTGTCTCTAATGGCAGAACATGCAGAACTGCGACAGACCCATGGAGAATTGTCTCCCAACATTTTTTTTTAGACTTTTAAACCTGTTATGGGATGGATTGTAGCATTTTGAAGGAATCTTGGGAAAGAAAATTCAATAGCATCTCTTTTATAATTTAATTATTTAATGTATAGGTGTTACAAAACTTTGACATAAAGAATAGCTATGTAGGGAGTTAGGACAGGGATCTAGGAAAATAAAATTGCTATTAGTCACACATAAATACACAGGTTACAACCATGACTTCACAGTCCATGGAGACTGTGTTCCACAGAGTCAGGAGTGGTTCAAGGACAGTGATACTGCATTTATACATATAAAAATAGTAAAGAGCTTTCTAAGTTGTCTTCATATTGCTCTTGAATGATAGCAAATTCTGTGAATGCAAGTGGGCTTCTTATTTTGTCTCAGAGTTGCTTCTGGGAGACTGGGCTGTACATTGAACAGAAAAGTAGGCTTAACCTTCTTGTCATGTGCCTTCTCTACAACCCAGTTTTCTTTGTTCAGTTTGCCTAAGACTACACTTTCAGCTGTACAGAGTCTCACATAGCCTTGTGATAACAATAATATGGCTGAGTACTGATGAGTTTGTGATTTGTCTCTTTTGTGTCCTCGATAATTAACATGATTTTATATCTGTTGCCAGATACAACATTTATAAGGCAATTGTCCTCAAATGGAGATGTTGCCCCCATGGGACATTTAGCAATATCTGGAGATGCTTTTTGGTGTCACAACTTGGGAAGATGGGTTCTACCGCTAGTATCTAGAGGATGGAGGTCAGATATGTTGCAAAACACCCTAAAATGCACACATAGTACAACCTCCCACAACACAGAATTATCTGGCCAAAAATATCAATAGTGCCAAGGTTGAGAAACACTGCTAAAATATACTGTATATTGTTAGCCACTTTGAATTTAGTACTTAGCAAGTATTATAATTCTATCAACTGTATGAAAATAATTATTCTCATGTATTTTATGTCGTTACCTCTTCTACTAGTGGTTGTGTGTGCCTCTCTGAGAGGAAGGCGTCAGAGGTTTCTTCAGCATGACTCGCTGGTCCATATATCACAGAAAGAATGGTTGTCTATGTAGAAGTGATTTAAAATATACAGGACTACAAACTATTGTATGTTTGGCTGTTAAAACCCTTTTCACTACATCCACTTCTGTAAGACTGAAGAACTAAGCTTGAGTCAGGGAGAGGTTCGTGAGGTGCTAAATCTAGTAGATTTTTAATTATTTGAGATATACCTTTTAAAAAATAGTCAGAGCTCTCAATAACCCAGAGACTATTTCTACTATTTATTTGCCACATCAGGTGCTTTATGGTCTGCATTGCATTTGTTGGCACTTTAATCATTAAATGTTTCTCAGTTTATTATATTTTAACATGGGGCATCAAAATCTTTAAAATTTATTCTATTCAGCATCTATTTGGGCAATAAGTATAAGAAGAGCTATTATTATTGGCAGGTGGATTCAACAGAAAGTATAATTCAAGGATAAAAAGTTTTATCAATGGCCCAAGATGTTTTGGCTGCTGTTTCAGCTGCCTAGAATCTATAGTTGCTGTCCTAGTGGTAAGTATTTGGAGCAGGTAGGGGTTCAGAGTGTTAATCTACTTAGACAATAATCTAATTGCTGCTCCTTTGCTTGAAGCAATAAAGCTTCATTTGAATCTGACATTCCATCTGTTAATCTCCTTGAAATTTCAGATAAACAAACTGAAAGAAATCAATCACCATCCCACAGCATGCTCTATGAGTTTCAGGGATTCCTGGGAGGCCACAAAATTGAGTGTGATCACCAATCTAAAATTGAGTTCAATTACAAGGTAGAAAGAGAATAGGAAAGACATGCATTATCACTACTGAAACATATATGGAGCCCCATTTGTGAGTGCATTTCAAACTCTGCAACCAGTTATTTTTAATGTCTGAAATTATGATAAATTTTTGGAAGTTATAGTGGATGTTTCTTCCCTTACCTTACTGGGATTGTCCTGAAAACTTATTTTAGAAAATTGGTCAAATAACATGTTGCATGTAGCTTGCTATGGACATATCTAAACCCCACTTCACCAGACCAAGACGGAGTTAGTTAAATGAGGAAACATCTAAGTTTTAAGTAGCTCCGTTACGGATGATCAGCATGTTGTTGAAGTACAACGTTGTGGACTATGGACAGTCAAAAATATTTACTTATAAGCTACACTATTGCAAAATGGGTATACCATCCACTCGATAATATTTTTGTATGTTGCTCTGATACCAGAAACATTTTCTTTCATTGTTTCTTGTTTTTTAAACTTTGTTTAGCCACTTAAAGAAAGTCTGCTTATGGCACAATTTGCATCAAATCCATTCAAAGTTGTATATTTGTTTTTCAATTAAAAATTACAGTTACCAACCCCCCAAAAAAAAACCTTACCCAGACCCCATGTACATCCATTCCTTAGGAGTTGCGAATGTTGGTCACTAAAAACTCACAAGTGTTCTCTCATAACTTTCAGGTGAAGGTGGGCCTCCTTGCCAGGAAGCCTTCCCTTTGAGCTCCCCTGCACCCTCATCCCCATCCCACCCTGTGTCTCCTCTGGTCATGCCTGCTTGTCATGAGGTACAAATATTTGGCCACCTTGCATCTAGATAGAACTCTGTGGTGTAATTTTTGGATCAGAGGTTCCCATGGGAACTCAGCTATAGCTGAGCAGATAACACATTACTTAACAACCCCTCCAACACACACCCACATACACTTTGTCCTACTTTCCTCACTCTTTCTTCTGAGAGTTTTCCTCCAGTTAATTTTCTCAATAGGAATAGCCATCTCAGTCTCTGCTTCTTAAGACCTAAAAATACCTACTAATAGAAGCAGGGGTATTATTATTTATGCATTTTAGTCTTTATATAATTAACTGTTCTCAAGAAAATTGCAATATAAATAGGTAATATTGATTAGTAATTATCTCAATTCTATGCACTAAGTCAATTACATAAATATACCTTCTGAATTTATATAACTTAAAACACCATAATTGGCAGTTGCTAATTTTTTACTATTTTACATTTGAATAAACTGAGGCAAACAGAAATTAAGAAATTAGAAGTGTAAATGAATTAATAAAATAAAAGTTGCATGCTTTGCAGAATGTTTTATGTTCTATACACAAAAGAAATAAATCTGAGACTTAAGTCAGTACAATATTAAGACGCCAGATATAATGGATAGATGATAAATGTCATGGAGAAAAAGAAAACATATTAAGGAAGATTGGGATATGAGTGTGTGTGTACTCTTTTTTTTCTTTTTAAGATTTTATTTATTCATTTGACAGACAGAGATAACAGATAGGCAGAGAGGCAGGCAGAGAGGGAAGGGGAAGCAGGCTCCCTGCTGAGGAGAGAGCCTGATGCGGGACTCGATCCCAGGATCCTGGGATCATGACCTGAGCCGAGGGCAGAGGCTTTAACCCACTGAGCCACCCAGGCGCCCCCGTGTGTGTGTGTGCTCTTGAGTGTGTTTGCTGATAAGGGGTGAGAGATTGCTTGCTATTTTTTGGAGTTCTCTTTGTTAAGGTGACATACAGCTTAGGCATGAAACAAGTTAACGAGTGAGTGTGTGACCTATGCAGATGTGTTGAAGAAAAAAAGCATTCTAGGCAATGAAATGGTGAATCCAAAGACCCTGACAAGTCGATGTGTTTGATGTGCTAAAAGTTGCTACATAGGCATGAGCAAGGGTGAAGAGAATGAGAACAGTGAAGACAGTTTCTTTTATTCTAGATGAGATGGAATATAAGTGACATCTTGAACACAGCAGGGACATAACCTGTCTTCTGCTTTATAAGGGACCCTCAGGTTGCTATGTGTGGTTCAGGGGCAAAAGTAGAAGCAAACAAAGCAGTCAGAAGATGTTTGTCATTTTTTAGGAAAGACAGATGATAGCTTGGATCGGTGTTGTGTGATTTTTTTCCCCCACCCCAAACAGTTCTCAGACATCAGTTGAGTGTTACAATTCAACTCAGTTTTGACACTGTCTACCTGGTGATAGCGTCAGATCCCATAGATTAAGGACTCAATCCTACAAGATGCTCCCACTCTCTACTCCTACTTCAGAAGTCATTTGCAAGTCCACATTACTATTTGTGCTTCTGACCATCTGGCTATAGATTAGAGATTCCAACAATGTCCTCCTTGGGTTGGATTACTTTATTAGAGCGGCTTGCAAGTTAGAGAAACATTTTACTTACTAGATTTCTGGAGGGTTATGAAAGGATATAACTCAGGTGTAGCCAGATCAAAGAGATGTATAAGGCAAGGTAGGAGAACTTCCATGCCCTCTCTGAGCATGCCCCTCTCCCCAAATCTCTATGTGTTAACCAATTCAGAAGCTCTCCAGACCTCATCCTTTGGGTGATTATGGAGGCTTCATTACCTAGGCATGATGAATTACATTTTTGGCCATTGATGTTTGAACTAAACCTCTGGCCCTCCACATCCTCTCTCCTACCTGAGGAGGGGGTAGAACTAAAAGTTCCAACCCTCTAATCACCAATTTGTTTCCTTTTGGCAACCAGCCCCATCTTTAGGTTACCCAGGAACTTCCTGAGTCACCTCGTTAATCCAACAAAGGCACCTTTATTTCTCTTATCACTTAGGAAATTCCAAGGGTTTATGAGCTCTGTGCCAGGAACAAGGAGGAAGACCAACTATATATTTCTTGTTATAAATCACAATATTACAAATGTGATGTGGAAATTGTAAGAAGAGATCAGATTCTAAATATATTTTGAATCAAATGTTTATTTATATAAAGAATTAAACAAGTTATTTTTCTGATGAGCTGCCTTGATCATTTCTCTTACAGAGGCACCTGCCAATATCGAGACTAAGCCTTAATAACCTTCCTTGGCCTGTAGGTTGAAATATAGAACTAAGAGTGGCTGACTGCCAGGATTCCAGGCAAGATAGAAGGAACTCTGCATAATACAATGAGAAGAATTAGGACCTGGGGCATGGGGCAGCTAGGGGTTTAAGAAAGAGAGCATTGGAGGGGAAGCCAGATAATATAATACTGATTGCTACACCAGGGATTCCTCCCCACTGTTTCCAAAATCTTCAGTGTTCCTACAAAAGTCTTGAGGTAATTGAATTTCTTGTGGAGAGGCAGCTGTTTCAAAACTAGGTTGACACAGGGATATAGCTAGGCAGCATCAGGGACAAAGCAGTGGGAAGGCCTCCTGCAGTCCTGGGGTTATTAGAAACTTAAGGAACACTCAGTGAACTAAGTTCATTAGTCACTTTGACAGACTGCTCACCACCAAATCCCATACAAATCCCATGCGGTTATACATGCTTGTGGCTCCTTTGTTAATAACATAGAATATTTACATGGGTTTCTAGTGGGCACTTATAACTGGATGTTGTAAAATTCTAACCTTTCTGACATCAGTTTCATGCTGTGCTCAGCACTCCATCTCTCTCCCTTCCCCTTCTCCCTCTCTCAGCAAGAGAAGGAACTCTGCAAACCAGTAGAGGAAAGTTTCCTAATGCCCTTTCTTTAAAATCAAACTATATACTTGTAGGGTAAACTTGGGGCATGAAAATAAACATGACTACCACGTTAAGCACGTTCCACCATTTTTTTGAAGGGGTGCAAAGCATATTCATATTAAAAATTCTAGAGATTATTTCTAGATGCCTACACAACAAATTTAGAAGTATGAATTTACTTCAGATTGCTTGATACTCTTCATTAAGATAGAGGAAATTCACAATGGAAAAAATGTTAATTTAATGGATAGGCACCCATGTTTTTTTTAAAACCTATACATCTTTGCACTGTTCTGTAAGGAATAGGTGAGAGAAGGGAAATAAGTCAAGAGCATACACATGTCTAAATATATAAATGTTTAACTTGACATGTCAGAAAGATAAAATGACATATCTAGTTAATTTTTACCTGTGATTTGCTATCATCACCTATACATGAATTTAATGAACAGAAATATAGAGCATAGTATATCTCATATAATTTTATCTGGACAGCTTATCTAGGGATTGTGAGGGGAAGAAAAAAGTTTTCTTAAATTCTTTAATAAGAGTTTTAAAAGTGTTTGATATTGGTTTATTTTTAAATTTAACATCATACTCTAAGAAAATTTTTTTTATTTTTATGACATTTTAAAAACAGCAGGAGTATAAACTATGCATAAATTCCAGTAATGTTTATCTTGATTATCTCAGTGAAATCCAGTATCACAATCACATCATCTAACAATGAGATTCAAGAAAGCATTATTGTTCAAACAGGTAGCTCAGTGGGATCAAAATAAATGTAAAAGAGTATAACCATTGTTTTTCAATAATAGCAAGAATGTAACAAATAACCTTTGCAGAGGGACAGAATGACATTCTTTATAAATGCTTTTAATTTGTAATAACAAAAAAATTCCCATTACCTCTAAAATATGATATATCACACTTTGAAAGTCATAGCAGTAGCTTGAACCAAATTAAAAAAAACATTATCATTTATTAGCTTGCACATTGCAGAAGCTGAGACTACTGTAGCCGTTCTAAGCACTGTAACTTTTTTCTTTTTATAAGAATATGCCAATATAATGCTTTATCACAAAATAAGTAGATATTCTATTTATATACATATTTAAAGCAACTGTTAGTGGGATAAACACAATCTAACTAAGAGAAAGATAAAAGGACAAAAGTTTTTTATTTAATGATTGGGCATAAACACCATGTCCTCACATAAAATCATCTTCTGATTCATTCTAGAATCATAAGATTCTTGTGTCTATTAATGTATGGGCAGAGTTTTTTCAGTAACTAAATTCCTTTATAAAATAGTTGAATACAGAATTGTATTATCCTGAACTGTAGAATATGGTTGCTCATTATACTGCAATCTACAACCTACAAACTTTGTTTAACTATTCCAAAATACAGAGAAAAGACAGCCAGATGGCAAGCAGAGTTGAAACTGTCCAAATTACTGAATGAAATTATATACTGGGAGATAAGAAAAAGACATGTATTTTTAGATTTGTTTTATAAAGGAATAGATTTTGAGGTTAAGGATAGAGTAAAATTAATTTTTTAGGAAGAAAAATAATAACTTTAATGATAGAAAAGAGAGACGATGCTCAAGCTATTGCCTTACTGATATGTTGTATGCAGCTCAATATTTTGAACTGAATAGAAGAGGCCAAAATATGACAGAAGAATGATAAATTTAAGAGTTACATGAAAATAGGCAAGCTCTAAAAAAATTAGGATCTAAAAATAAATGTTTGTAAAGAATGTGATACATCAAAATATTCTGAGGAAAACTGATGAATAAAAAGAGTTGAAAAATGGGGTAGAATATTCAGGGCTAAAGGTATAAAACTAAGAGGTAAACCTTCCTGAATTTTGAGGGACAGTGTGGCAAACTAGGACATGGATGCCTTTTTCTACTGAAGAGCAAATGCTTCAATTTGGCTTCAGTTGATGAACAATAATAGGTAAATTAATAGTTACCCTTTGGAACTATAATGGCCAGTTTTTTGTTTGTTAATTCAGTCTCAGAACGCATTAATCTCAATATTCTAAGTAAAAAATTCTAAGAAAACAATATTTTGTGATTGAAAATCAGAAAAAGCCCTGAGGTATATTACAAGTTGCAGAGAGAGTATTTCTTATCCAGTCATGTAGAAGTTTGTAAAGCATATCTCTAAATATGAAAAATAAACAAATTAAAAAAAAAGATTTGAACTCGTTACTAGTGTATGCATATAAAACAATACAGGCTTCACAGTGTTTGATATTGGCTATTAGCAACATTTTCACTGCTGTTTCCAGTGGCAATGATCCCTGGTTGCTCAACCATAGGTTCACAATATGTTTGTCCTCCTCTCCTTTAATGTGGAATGGTCTTGACACTCTTGCCAATGTGACATAATTGCTTTTAGATCTTCTAATGCATCATGCTGCTGGGATGATAGAGAAGAAGCAATGCATTGTAGAAAGGGCTTCCTCAATGGTGATTTTATTAAAAGAACATAATAGTTTATTTGTTCTTTTTATGGCAAGTTACCAAGGAATCTCAAAAGGAAAAATGATGTAACTCTTAGCTCTCTGTCTCATCTTCATTGCCAGCACTAGTTCTCTCCATGTTCATCTTCATGTATTCTATATCCACTGAGTAAAACTTAATTCTGTAATACTGAATGCATTAAAAAATTAAAATATTTTACAAAATTAAAAATTCAAGAGAGTAAGACTAACATCTGTTTTACAATTTTCTGCTGTTTACCCAAACTCAAGTATAATTCAATAACAAACTGTTAAAGTTGGAAAGGGACTTGGAGAACATTTGGATCAAATAACACAATTTTAAATGAAATAATGTTTTAGAAATTATTGAGAATGCTTTTTTCTACTCTGTCCATTTACTTTTTGTGTGTGCTTTTGTGTTCAGAACATTCTACTTTGTTTTAAATATAAAATGAAAATCTCTGAACACATACAACTTGGGGATTAGATTTAATGATATAAATTATTTGAGAGGAATACATGTATACAGATTTATGTCACCTACTATTTTTTGACTTTGGGAAACAGATTTAAACATCTTTAGCAGAAAATATGCTATATTGAATCATCTTACTTCTACTTCACCCTATCTTTTTTTCTTTTCTTTTTTTTTTTTTTTTTTTGGTCTGTCCATTTACTGTTTACAAATAAAATACTTAATTTTTTATTTCATTACTAAAATTATTGACTGTTTCTTGAACTTATGTATGTGTTTGTCTGATCTTTATTTATCCATTAATTTATGCATCAATTTGTTTATGCCTCTAGCCTACCAGCAGACATTTAATGAATAACTACTGTGTGCCAGGCTCTGTGCTTTATGATGAGTACATTTAATTTTGGTGATAACATTAAGTCTATTAAATTTTTACTATACTTTCCTTTTTTTTTTTAAAGATTTTATTTATTTATTTGACAGAGATCACAAGTAGACAGAGAGGCAGGCAGAGAGAGAGGGAGAAGCAGGCTCCCCGCTGAGCAGAGATCCCTATGCGGGGCTCATTCCCAGGCCCCTGAGATCATGACCTGAGCCAAAGGCAGAGGCTTAACCCACTGAACCCCCCAGGCGCCCCAACTATACTTTACTTTTAAAGCAGTTTTGAGTCATAGCAAAATCAAATGGAAAGTAGAGAAACTCACATATAAATAATGCTTGCCTCCACACATGCTTAACATCTCCCATTATGAACATACCCCACCAGACTCGCACATGAACCTACACTGACACATCGTTATCACCCAGAGTCCACAATTTACATAGTTCACTCTTGATGTTATACATTCTATGGGCCTGAACACATTTATAATGATATACATCCACAAGAAGATACTTGAAGGTAACTTCTTGAGATGTTGTTTATTCTCCATCCCCTGAGTCCTTTTACAATATCAACACTTCATCAATGCTTCTGGGAGTAACCGCAGAATTTTGTAAACATTGCTTTCAAGAGGAGACTGATATTGGTAAGGATAAAATGGTAAATAGCCTTTTGAAAATTATAGCAGAATTAAGATCCTTGAAAGCCAAATTACTTTGGATTTGTAAAATCCAGACTCTGTGAGAAAAGTCCCAAAGCATTGAGTGGATGACAAACAACCCTAAACCTGGATGTCAAGTTTAACTCAAGAACTATCTAGTGAGAAAAAAATGCAGAAATTTGTAAGACAAGTTGCCTGACTGGATTATTTGAAAATCTCACAAGTGGAAATCTTTGAATAACTGGAATAACCGTCAACTTCATAGGCTTCATTCATACCAAGCAACATGTCAGGAACTTTTGACATTTAATCACCATCAGGTAGAAGGTTGAGAAATATGAAAGAAAGAAATTCTTGATGGTTACTCAACAAAAATGGAAATTTAAGCAAAAAGTGATAAAATATATCACAAACTGTCACGATTATGGTCTGTGCCATTATTTAAAAAGAATATGAGCAGTTCGATTATTATAAGGCAATAAATAAACTTATATTTTTGCACAAAAGGGAACAAGAGGAAATGAAATGGAATGGAAATACATCTAGAAAATAAGAGCCAGAGAATTTGATTCCAATTATTTTTTCTCTTCCTCCATATGGTCTCATAGTGATGGTTCTCACTTTACTTCTGCTTAATTTTTGACTCTCTTTTCTTTTCTTTTTTTTTTTAATATTTTATTTATTTATTTGACAGACAGAGATTACAAGTAGGCAAGAGAGGCAGGCAGGGAGAGAGAGGAGGAAGCTGGCTCTCCGCGGAGCAGAAAGCCCGATGCGGGGCTCCATCCTAGGACCCTGGGATCATGACCTGAGCCGAAAGCAGAGGCTTTAACCCACTGAGCCACCCAGGCACCCCGACTCTCTTTTCTATATCATTTTAACCCAGATTACTTTCATCTTCTGATCTCTCAGTCATGGGACTTGGCATTAAGTAGCAGGATTCTCATTCTGATTTACTTGGAAAGACAATCTGATTGGCTTATCTTGATTTTGGTCTTTACCTTATCAGTTCTGGTTGGATGATAGGTGTGGGGTGGGAAGAAACAAGTGGTTGTGTTTATTTTATAAATATGGAGATTAGGGCCAATTTTATCAGGTGGCGGACAAGTGTCAAGGGGATGTCATTTGAGTAAAAAAGCTAAGAGAAGTTTATTATAACTTTATAATAACATTCCATTCATGAAACAACTAAAAAATATAATAGAACACACATACTCCCACCAATATTATAAACATATATATACATAGTAGAAACATGTTGTCTTTCTTTCTCAGCATAGAAAAAACTTTTTGAGACCTAATCCCCAAAACGAACCTTATGATCTCAGTTTCTCTTGACGAGTGAGAAACTTTTTGTTTATTTACCAGTTACATTAATAGTGGGATTTAGCTTTTAACACAACTGACTTAATTATTTTAACATTCAATTACCCTAAATCATCAAATAATTCAGACAAACAAAGAACTGGTCCATCTAATTATTTTGATCACAAAGGATAGAAATATTAATCTGAGTTTAAAATGCAACTCTGAGATTCCAAGAGCTAGCATATATGTTATGATTGTTTTATAGTAGGTAAAATACAATGTGTGACATGTAATAAAGAGCTAAGGATAGGAATACATATATTCTAACATTTGCCTTGATGCTACTTGAAGAAGTCTGTTTGGATAACAAATAAATAGACATATTTGAAATGATGTGCTATTTAGAGTAACTACATTTCAACTCTTATGTTGCTAAATGCTTTAACAGTAAGAGAAGCTAAGGAGGTTTTCAAAATTACTGCTTTATGAAAAACTTATAAGTTTATTAATAAAGTAAATTTATTAAGAAATGATAAGGATGAATGAATATTTTCTGTTCTTTTTCAACCTAATGATTATTTTATGTGTGTTTTTTTAAATCTGCAACTACAACCGTCTCAAATATGCTGCTTCCAATTTTTGTGAAGATCTCATCTACCAGTTTGCATTCTGTAAAATATTAAAAAAGTGTCATATTTATATAAAAGATGATTCTGAAGTAACATTGAGAGAGCAGGTGGTTGGGACTAGGGAATCTCATTTGTGAATTTTTGTCCAATATCTGCAAGATTATCTTGCAAAATCTTCCAGAAGGAGGCAATTATCTATATATCTCCACAATAAAGACAGAGCATTCAGTAGAATGAATGATAGTAACCACGGAGGTAACTGTGTTGTCAAACTTTGTCGCCTTATCGCTGAGGATTTCCTACATAAAAATGACAGGGAGGATATGTGATAACCTTAGACTTAAATGATAGTATAGCAAAATATAGAAAAGGATAATCACCTCTATACAGTGAATCTGATTCATTCCTCCATGTGGGAAGGTGAGCTGTCTTACAAGTGTCCGAGGTATTGTTACAGACTCAGAATAGCTGGATGGCACATCTGTATTTGTATTGGCAGAAGGTGGCAATTATTGTTCCAGGAGAATATTAATGCTTCTCCTCTTCAAAAGGCAGCTTCAGAGTGGGAAGCTAGACTGTGGCAGCTCCCCATGTGCTATGAACAAGGGATGCCTGTTCTCCAAGTTCCACAGGACAAGGGGTTTTGCCTTAACTTTCTATCAGATGATTGACTCCTCTGGATGAAGGCATTGCAAATCCAGGAAAATAAACAAACATCCTGCTACAGGATTGATTATAATGCAACCCACTAAAGGATAGCAAATAATCTATTGTTACATTTTTCAGTTTAGCCATGGATTAGTGTATTACAATGCCTATTCAAAAGGAAATGAAGTTGAAGTAAGCACATATGAATAGAGGGAAGGATCAGACCATGTCCCACATACAGGGTCATATTGGTGACAAGAGGAGTGATGTGGGGAAGGCATATTTTCATGGATAAATGAATATATGTGGCAGTCCCACCCTAATTATTTGGGTATATAGAACCTTATTTTGTTTTTAGAAAATCATTAATCTTTATAAATGGCTTAAAAATTCCAAATGTGAGGATATTCCTGAAGAAAATCTTAGCTCTGTCAGAGTTTTTTTCAAGGGTCAAGAGTGAAGTTGGAAGATCATGCCATAAATGCAGTGTCATATACAGATACAAAGTGTTCATCTTTTTCTAAGCCCAGGAATTTACTCACTTTCAACAATCCCTCCCAATATACTGACACATAGCATGAATTCTGAAAATAAGATGAAAGGTAAATAATTGGTAAATATCAAAAGTTCTAAGAATAAGTTACTATAGCAAAATACTATTGCTTTTTTGTTATTTTAAAAATCATGTCAGGCAGGTAGCTCCTTCTAGTTAAATTTTAAAATAAAGGTCTATTCAGATAAAATGCATCAGGAAAGGAATAAATTTATATAAACTTTATGTTCAGCTCTTCACAACTTCCCACTGTGAAATACAATGTGTCAGAAAAATACAGTAACTTTATCCTAAATTAAGCTATTATCTTATAAGTCCGTTGTAGCTGATAAGGATTTACCCTTTAGCCTTGATGAAGAGCAAGAGCTAGGGCTGGAAGGACACTAAGGGGAACAACAAAATCTTACTCACATTTACATCTGAAATAGTCTTTACCAATAGAAAAATGGAAAACTACTTTTTAAGGTGGCTAAGAGCATTTTGACCCCCAATGCCCTCCATTTTTACTTTTAAATATTCATTTTACCACTATAATTATCATAAATGCCACAGACCTTTTAGCAGCAGAAAAAAACCAAGAGCACAAAGCATCCATTGTTGCAAAGTTGGGAAAAGAAATTGGTTGGGTCAGGAAAAGCCACAGAAATGATGCATTATGTGGTTGACACACTTCAGCCATGATTTTTCAATAAGGAATTGATTAAAGACTACTTAAATATTGATTTTTCCACTATATTTTCTCAAGAGAATAATGAAGTACCAAGAATTTCTTCTGTCCGTAAGTCAGAATAAATAGATTTTTGGTTAGAAACCAGAAATTTGAGTATTTAATTCTACCTGAATATCATGTGATATATATACATACTTAAATATATAGCATACGTGATATATGTTATATCATATGTATGTTTATATGTTATATATATTTATATGTAATTGTGAAAACATATACAGATACATAACACAAAATGTATACATATACATAACATTATGAAAACATATACATAACATAAAATGTATCTTTTAAACTATTTTTGAGTTTTATGTGCAGTTTTATGGCATTAAATACATTCACATTTTTGTACAACTATCAACCACCATCCATCTGGCCACCTTCACTCAGCCTTGTCTCTCTAAAATCAAATGTAAGTATAATCACATAACATAATGTCCTCAAGGTCCATCTATATTATTGCATATATTAGAATTTTTTCTTTCCAACCTGAATAATATTCCACTGTATGTATATATACAACAATACCTGTTGTTTCCTGGATTTTGTTTGTTTGTTTTGTTTTTGAGAATAGCCATCATAATGAGTATGAAGTAATATATCATTATGGTTTGATTTACATTTTTCTAATGATAAGTTAGGTTGACTTTCTTTCTATGTGCTCAGTGGCCATTTATTTGTGTATCTTTTTGGAGAAATGTCTATGCAAGTCCTTTGCCCATTTTTTAATCAGGTTATTTATTTTTGTTGTTGTTTATTTTAGTTGTTATAATGGAAGTTACAGTATGTGTTCTTGCCTTATTGGAGTCTGCATTAAATTTATAATTTTACCACTTCTTAGTAATGTAATGCTGTTATGGGATCCAATACTATTATTGATTCATAATTTTAATACAAATAATTACACATGCCTACCATTAAAATTAAGATGGTAGTAGTGTCTGCTGGATTTGTAGAAGCAGAAGACATGAGGGAGAAGGAAGGGGATGGGGAGGGGAGTAGGAGGACAAAGAAAAGGAGAAGAAGAAGACAAGGCCTAATAAAAATATCTATACAGTCCATGAAATATCAAGAAATGATAACATGATAAAATAAAACCAAACCATATAAGTAATCTTAGTAAATGTAAATGATTTAAAATTTCTGCAGTTCCCTGATTGGCAGGAATAAACCATTTATATCCAACCACTGTGTGTTCACATAGTTTCCAATTCGAAAATGATATCTTATAATAAAATATTATCATTTGAGAAACAGTTTGCTCACAGATGATAAGAGTAGATGTAACATAAGCTGGGTGGTTTCCTTTGGTTTATAGTCCCTAAGTGTATCCAAGGACCTGTAGTTTTCACACTCCTGGAAATCTTAATTGTTTTCATACCTCTTGGTACTTAAATTATGATTCTGGAAGAATTTATACTAAACACCTAAGTGTTTCCCTTTAAGGGATTGCTTATAAATATTGTTATGTCCTATTTCCTGAAAGAAATTCAGACATAATAAGTTCACATTATCTTCCCACAGGAAGAAGCAGAATCCATGGCTAGTTGTTTTTCAAAAATATCTATGCCTATGGTTTTCCAGAATTCCTGAAAGCCCATTTTTCGATATCTTCCTATTTATTGACCAAAAAAATCAAAACAAAACAGGAAAATATGATGCCATCAAAAGATACATCTAAACCAAAGGGGCACAGAAAGTTTTTAAAAGTCAAAAGTAAAACAAATGCATACAAGCATAAAGTTAAAGATGAAATAGTAATACTGGAGGAATTTAAAACAAAAATTGTTGCAGAATGCAAAAATATTTTTTATATAGTGAAATAGACATAGTTCTAAAGAAAATATTTTATAAAGGCTTAATACTGAATAAAACTACCAGGCTAATAAAAAATAATTTTAAGGAATTAAGGAAAGGGAAATAGCATAGACTATAATTTTAATACAATTCTTGAATCTTGGGCAAAAATAATGGTAAAGCAAACTAAATTTTATAATGTAAAAACTAACAATGAAACAACACTCAGGAATTAATGCAGTATTTAGAAACCCTCGTAATGAACAAAATAAAGTGAAAATTTGCCAATTATTTTACCAACCAGAATTGTGTGGATAAATTTCTAACCAGAATTCAACAAACTGAGAACATAAAAATGCTTAAGCAAAATAAATGAATACTTTGAAAAATATAGCAAGATATTTTAACTAAGAAATAGTAATCTAAAGTTAATATGGAGAAATAGCTAAAAAAATTGAAGACATGAGGACTCTTGTTCTATATAAAAGTTAAATGATATAACTCATTTAATGATGACTTATGATCTTCTATAAGAAAAGGATGAGATGAGTGATACAGGTGATATTGATTAGCAAGTGCACTTGTGATGAACATTGGTTGATGTATGGATATATTTTAATCATTTTATGCCTGAAACTAATACAACACTGCATGTTAACTATACTTGAATTAAAATTAAAAAAAAAAAGAAAAGGATGGAGAGGATGGGGCAAAAAGGGGTGAAGGGAGAATGGGAGTTAAAAGCTTCAAATTGTGGACTAAATAAGTCATGGGGATAAAAAGTACAGCATAAGGAATAAAATCAATGGTACTTTAAAAAAATATATTTTATTTATTTATTTAACAGAGAGATAGTGAGAGAGGGAATACAAGTAGGGGGAGTGGGAAAGGGAGAAGCAGATTCCCGACTGAGCAGGGAGCCCAAAGCAGGGCTCAAACTCAGGACCCTGGGATCATGACCTGAGCCGAAAGCAGACCCACAGAGGAGCCCCAAAATCGGTGGTATTGTAATAGCATTATAAATTGGCACATGGTAGCTACATTTGTGATGAGCATAGCATAATATACAGACTTGTCAAATCGCCATGTTGCACACCTGAAATTAATTTTTTTAAAAAGGATAAGTTTCACAAATAAAAATCTCCAAAAAAGGGCATTAGATATAGCTCATACTATGTGATAAGATTTAGAATTAAACTACTCATAACAAACAACTTTTGAATAAATGGTGCCAGGGTACATTTTTTTTTGACTACTTGGATATAAATGAACAAAATCTCTAAAAATATCATGTGCAAAAATAAATACAAAATTTTTTTTCTTCAAATGGAGGGATGGATTTCAGGAAGGAAAAAAGAATAAAAGGAAAAAAAAATCTCTAAGTGATTATGTGACTAATCTTGGTTTTGAGAAGAGATTGTCTAAGTGTACAGCTATATGAGTATTATTTTTGCATTGTTAAGCATATATTTTCCCCAAATCTATATATGCATTTTATTTCTATAATTAAAGAAAACATGGTATGTATTTATTTGTAAATATGTGAACATTCAATTCCATAGGTAGAAAGTGGTTTCAGATGATTTTGCAAAGACATGTATTAGTCAAAAGCCCCAAGATGTAAGCTAACTATACACTCCATATCCCATTTGTCCCAGAACGTGAAGATTTTGACTGACTCTGTGCTCACAAAGGGACAATATACACTTCTAGTTCTCAGTTCCACATATAAGTGGCTTGGAAGTCATTACTCCTTCTGAACGAGTAAAAAGCTGAACAGACAGAAAAGTAAACAACTCTTTTTGAATCCATAAGAAGGGTGAGGATGCAAGACAATCTGCTGCCTTTGAGACTGGAGAGACAGACAGGTGACTATAGGGAGTCAAGGCTAAACTTGAGCAGAGGCTCATAAGCAGAAGTCACCAGGGGAACCAGTGTCTGGGTAGGAAAACCTGAACTGTAATAGACAAACTGATGGAGGCTTAGTGCAGGCAAATCTGAGAGTTAAGAACTCTAGGGGGATAAGATCATAGGGCTGCCTTCATACTTTTGTGTGTTTTATGTCTAGGAGCTCAACCAGGTTCTCACAATAAATATTTGAGAAAAATCCCTTCCTGCTTCCAGCAAGGGAAGGGAAAAAACAAAACAAAACAAAAAAACAAAACAAACAAACAAAAAAACACACACACAGTGAAGTATGAAAAAACACTCTGATCATCCTAACAAAACCTGCCCTCAGGGGAAATTAGTTAACCAAAGCCTAACTTGCTGGGGTATTAACACAGTCTAACTGACAGAGGGAAAGAGAAATACCCAACTCTAACCCATTGTAGTCATGCTGTCCCATTTAAGTGGGGAAAAAAACAAACCAAACCAAACCAAAACAAAACAGAAACAACTGAGAAACATTTGTAAAGTTCATAGTCCAGTGAATTCATAAGCTCACTAAAATACTGAGACTTAATCATAGGACTATAGAACATTTCCATTTGTCCCACATGTCACTAAAACCTTACAAAAGACCTATTCATAGCAGTTCCTTTTACTCAGTACACCTTGTCTAGCTATCAAGAAAAAAAAAATCAGAGAGCATGCCAAATGATAACACAGTTTGAAGAGACAGAGCTAGACTCAGAATTAAGCACCTCAGAAATGCTGGAAATACATACTGGGTGTTTAAAACAACTATGCTTAATATCTTAAGTGATATAATTGGGGAAAAAAGTAGAAAGCATATGCAAACAGATGGAATATGTAAGCAGAGATTTAGAAATTCTAAGAAAAAATAAAAATAATTAGTGATCAAAGTCACTATGGCAGAAATGAAGTCTGGTTTTGATGGGTTTATTAGTGGACTAGATATGGCTGAGGAAAGAATCTTTGAGCTTGAGGATATATTGAAAGAAACCTCCCAAACTTAAAAGGAATGAAGAGAAAGACACACACACACACACACACACGAGAGAGAGAGAGAGAGAGACAGAGAGAGAGCATCTAAGTATTTTGGGACAATTATAAATGGTGTACCACACGTAATAGGAATAATAGAAGGGAAAGAAAAAGAAAGCACTGAAGAAATATTAGAAGCAATTGTGACCGAAAATTTTGCCAAATTAATATCAGATACCAATCTACAGATCAAAGAAGCTCAGAGAACGCTAACCAGGATAATATCAAAAAAACTATAAAAAAAAAGAGAAAGAAAGAGAAAAAGATAAAAAGAAAGAAGGAAGAAAGAAAGAGACATAAATCCTACATCTAAGCATATAACTATCAAACTACAGAAATGCACACTAGTAAGTGAAAGAAGACAATCTGAAAAGGCTACACAGTATCTGAGTCCAACTGTATGATATTCTGAGCAAAATTCTATAAGATAATAAAAAGATTTTTAAAAAGTTGACAGGAATTTGGGGGTAGGCAGAGAAGGGATGGATAGAACACAGAAGATTTTTAGAGCAGGGAACATACTCTGTATATCATAATAATGGATACACACCATTAAACATTTGTCTAAACCCATAGAATGAACAATACTAAAAGTGAACTCCTATATAAACTATGGACTCTGGATGATTATGATCTGTCAATGTAGGTTTCATGAATTATAATAATCATACCACCTGGTAGGGATGATGGTAAAAGAGAGGTAAGCATGTCCTAGAGCCAGGGTGCATGGGAAATCTCTTTACCTTTCTCTCAATTTTGCTAAGAACCCAAAACTTTTCTAAAATAAGAAATTCTTGGGGCAGCTGGGTGGCTCAGTTGGTTAACCCTCTACCTTTGGCTCTATTCATGATCCCAGAGTCCTGGGATCGAAATCCAGTTCAGGCTTCCTGCTCAGGAGGAAGTCTGCTCCCCCAACTTGTGCTCTGCCTTTCTCTCTGACAAACAGGTAAATAAAATCTTAAAATAAAATAATAAATTCTGGAAAAATGAGTAGTCGGTATCAGTTTAGGACAAGATGTCAAGAAAGACACTGAGGAGGGAAAGTGAAGAGTGTAAGAAGTTACCTCTATATTATCTAAAGCTGAACTTGGTACTTTAACAAAACATTTTTGTTAATAAACTTAAGGAGCAAAAAATTTCAAAGTTGAAATGAAATAAAATTAAATTTCTATCTTATCTTTGAATTTTAATATTGAAGATATGATCACTAAATTTGTGGTGACCAAGACAAATTTAATTTGCTATAGTGACTTGGGGTATTTGCTTTGCGGAGTTTCAGATTATAGTATCAATATGAGGCAAAAACACAAAAGAAAGATACATAAAGGCTTGGAAAGTATTTGCCTAAATATGTATTTCACTTGTTCTAATACTAAATATTAAACATTAAAATTAATCTAAAGCACTAATGGCAAATTAGAAATAGATATTTGAAACATACATAAATAAAAATACATGAACTCTAATAAAATTATCTTATATATATCAATAAGGCAGGGAAAAATCTGTGATGGAAATGAGGACAAAAACACTTAACAAATTACATAAAAATGCAAAAGTTTTGTAGAGTTACTTAAAATTTATGCTCCACATGAATTAAGAAATGGCAACATAATATACATCACAGGAGAAAATGGCAAAACTACTTGTACTGATCTGTAGGTGGCTTTATACTAGTATATAAGTTATAGATAGCCATTTGTCTATATTTGCAGAAAGATTTAGAAATGTCCATGCCCTTCCACTTGATTTTTTTTTCCTAAGGCTACATATTAAGGGCATAATAATAATTTGTTAATTAAATTCTAGCAAAATGATATTTATAATAAAATTACAGCACTAAAACTATAGCACTAGTTTATGATAAATATGCTTTCAAAATATAGGAAAATAAATTGGACTAATGTTAAATGAAAATTTTAGAATAATAATATGATATATCATAGTGTTGATTTTGTTTTGAGAAATATCCTTAAGAAATAATTAGGTTGCAATCCATGAAGATGTCAATCTGTGGGTTAATTCATCCTCTCTTTCTCTCTCATTCCAACTCTATTCAGTATTAACAGTCTAATAATTAGTTAATAAATTCCAGATCTTGAGAATATCGACAGGTTTAAAAATGCGGACATAGTGGCCAGACTGAGGTTGTTATCATAAGGCCAATAATTTTTCTTTCAACTGACTCATTCCTTAAAGCAGATGCTGACAAGGAGAGAAAAATAAAAACATCACTTCAAGAGCTGTACTTAAAGGTGGTCATAGAAAATAATCTTATGGTGAAAACTAGGAAACAATAGCAGAGGCAGAGAAACAGAAAAAGGGGGATATAAAACTTTTCTTTTATTCCTTCCTTCCTTCCCTTTTTTTTTTTAAACCCTAAGTGTTGACGCCGTGTTTAGCATTTTACTTCTGAACTCTAGTTTAATCCTCTTATAACTCAGCCCTGAAGCTCAGAGCTGGGACTGAAAACTGAGAATGTGAGAATCCAGTTGGTGAGACTTTAGTATATCTCTTATACTTTATTGCTTCTCATGGTAACTTGCACCCTTGTCATAATCCTGGAGAAATGTCCTTACATAACCTTTTCATCTTGAGCACTAATTTGTAATGAAAATGATGTAACATTTGTTGTATCTGATTAGGAGAATATTCTTTGTTTTATAATGATGATTCAATCAAGTCTAATCAAGATATATCCTAAGTATAGAGATTCTTAAATATCTACATCTTGAAGGAATTTTAGTGTTCAAGTAATATAGTCTAAATTTTACAGATATGAAGACTGAATCACAGAATAGAACATTCTTTAATCCCATCTCAGTGTCTTTCAGTATCCCTGGTCTTTTATTTTTTTATAAGTACAGGCAAAAACTCCACACTTTAAAATTTATCATTCACTTTTAAAGTAAGTATAAACAACCCAACTTTCTTAAATTTCCTGGCATATAACTTTTCTAGTTTGCTTATATAATTTACTATTAATTAGCAATAACATTTAAGGAGTGCCTGGGTGGCTCAGTGGGTTAAGTGTCTGCGTTCAGCTCAGGCCACGATCTCGGGGTCCTGGGATTGAGACCCATTGACAGGCTCCCTGCTCAGAGGGTGTCTGCTTCTCCCTCCCCTCTGCCTGCTTATCCTTTCTTTCTCTCTCTCTCTCTCTCATGCTCTCTCTCAAATAAATAGATAAATAAATAAATAAATAAGTCTTTAAAAAAACAATATTTGAGGTTTTGATATTTGTATCACAATTCAGCTTTGAATATTCACATATCCAGGTTTTGATTTTTGATATTTGATATTCACAAGCTATTTTTGCCATTTTGCATAGATACTAACAATTTCATTTAAATGTCTATATGAAAGTTAGGTAAGCAATATGTCATGTGCAGTGTGATATTTAGAGAATCTAACTAGAAAGATATTTTCCCTAACATAGTTATATTGATATATATACAGAGAACAGAATAGCAACTGGATAGCAAAAGGTAACATAAATATGGTTTTAAAAAAACGAAATTCACAAACCATTATTATTTTAAATCTATAGATACCACTTAAATTATATAATTAAAGGATTGAGGTAAAATATTTTTTTAAAGATTTTATTTATTTATTTGACAGATGGAGATCACAAGTAGGCAGAGAGGCAGGCAGAGAGAAAGGAGGAAGTAGGCTCCCCGCCGAGCAGAGAGACCGATGCAGGACTCAATCCCAGGACCCTGGGATTATGACCTGAGCAGAAGGCAGAGGCTTTAACCCACTGAGCCACCCAAGCATCCCTGAATGGTAAAACATTAAACTGTATACATTTTTCTATGACAATTGCTGAAAACATATCTTCATAATAACATCTTCATCAAAAAATACATTAAGCTCATTTGAATTATCACCAAACAGTTTTTTCTTTTTAAGATTTTATTTATTTATTTGACAGAGATCACAAGTCGGCAGAGAGGCAGGCAGAGAAAGAGGAGGAAGCAGGCTCCCTGTTGAGCAGAGAGCCAGATGCAGGGGCTCCATCCCAGGCCCCTAAAATCATGACCTGAGCCAAAGGCAGAGGCTTTAATCCACTGAGCCACCCAGGCGCCCCTCACCAAACAGTTTTGCATTCACTGATATTTATGTATCAGTTATTTGTATGTATTTTGCCAGAGTTCATAAACTGTGTCTTTTTTTTTTTTAAGATTTTATTTATTTGTCAGAGAGAGAGAGAGAGAGAGAGCACAGGCAGACAGAGTGGCAGGCAGAGGCAGAGGGAGAAGCAGGCTCCCTGCTGAGCAAGGAGCCCGATGTGGGACTCGATCCCAGGACGCTGGGATCATGACCTGAGCCGAAGGCAGCCGCTTAACCAACTGAGCCACCCAGGCGTCCCCATAAACTGTGTCTTTATAACTAAAATGTAAACTTGATATTCAGTTTGTATTGCCCTAAGGCTCATTTTCAGACCCATTTGAACCTCAAAAAAATAAAAAAGAATAACTTACTTGTTCATTCTTTGCAAAAAACACAGTTTGGTGCTTGAACTTTATCTTCTTACCCAGTAACCTAATCGAAGTAAACATAGGGTTAGTCCGTCTCCTAGTGCAAGGATAATGGCAGCTACTTAAGCCTCCTTCACTTTAACCAGCAGTGATTTTGAAGAAATCCAGTCTCTCTCTTTTTTTTTTTTTTTGAGAATCATGGAAATGCTTTGAAAGAAGTTAAAGACGGAACTGTATTCTTATGACATAATAATACTCTAAAAATCATTTCGTTTTCTAGAACAACATGCACTATTTTTTGAAGCTCTCAACTTGGTCCTAGCCCAAACTCTGTGCTGTGATTCAGACCCACTGCGTAGAAGGAAGGAGGCATTACAGGCTTAACCTGCCACATTGGATGTGTGGAAAGCCATCAGCACAAGAGACATATCGGACCAATTGTGTTTGCTTAACAGCATAGGGGAAAGAGTGGGAGTGGAATATTTCTGGACTATACAATTACACAATAAATACCTGGGAATTATAGAAGGGTGTTTTTTTTTTAATTTAAATAGGAAAATATAAACTTGAAAAAATGAATGACTCTATATGTATAGAATCCATGCTGACTACAGACAGGTAGGATTTTTTTTCTTCCTTATTTCTTTAATTTCCTTTTCTTTATGGTATTTTTCCCCCCTCTATGAAAGTCCCAAAGCAGAAGTATCCTGAGGCTGCTGCCTAGGGAGGAATCAGCTTACAATGCCTTCTGCTTTGCTGCTTCACTAACCTTTCATCCACTGTAAGCAGCTGGAAAATCTGCATTAATACTTACATGGCTTAAGAGACACAGATGGGTATATGTAAATGGAGTAGGAAAGATCACATGTCAGGCATTTGCTGCACGTCAAATTGTTCTGTAGCTTCTGATCTCTCTAAATGAGAAGTATAGAAAGCAGTATTTTGCTCCACAGATAACAGAACAATGTCGATCAATTGATCATCTCTGCATTGTGGGAAAGATACAGCTTGGAGAACACAGAATTAAAAATTAAGAATTAGGGGCGCCTGGGTGGCTCAGTGGGTTAAGGCCACTGCCTTCGGCTCGGGTCATGGTTCCAGGGTCCTGGGATCGAGCCCCGCTTCGGGCTCTCTGCTCTGCGGACAGCCTGCTTCCTCCTCTCTCTCTCTGCCTCTCTGCCTACTTGTGATCTCTGTCTGTCAAGTAAATAAATAAAAAATCTTAAAAAAAAAAATTAAGAATTAGGGGCGCCTGGGTGGCTCAGTGGGTTAAAGCCTCTGCCTTCGGCTCAGGTCATGATCCCAGGGTCCTGGGATCGAGCCCCATATCGGGCTCTCTGCTCTGCGGACAGCCTGCTTCCTCCTCTCTCTCTGCCTCTCTGCCTACTTGTGATTTCTGTCTATCAAATAAATAAATTAAATCTTAAAAAAAAAAAAAAAAAAAGAATTAGGGGCGCCTGGGTGGCTCAGTGGGTTAAAGCCTCTGCCTTCGGCTCAGGTCATAAACCCAGGGTCCTGGGATCGAGCCCCACATCGGGCTCTCTGCTCAGCAGGGAGCCGGCTTCCTCCTCTGTCTCTCTCTGCCTGCCTCTCTGACTACTTGTGATCTCTGTCTGTCAAATAAATAAAATCTTAAAAAAAAAAAAAATAAGAATTAAGATGTAGACCAAGTTGGAGGAGTGTTACTAATTTGTTCACTGAAGGAATTGTGTTTAGTGTTCCTAGATCTGTTTTTTTTAATGAGTTCTTAGAGTGACAAATAAGAAACTCAATAACAATCCATGATGTGATTAAAAAAAAAAAAAAAAGGATAACATAAAACATCAGTAACCAACTAAGACCTTGTAGATCTTCCAGAGAAAATAGATGATTCTTCACAAGTTGATTAATATAATTCTCAGGAGTAATCTCAGAGTAAAAACAACAAGAATAATACACAAAACCCCCAAATCTGCAAGTATATAATCTTGGGTTGTATAGATACATGTTTTTTTTCTTAAAGAGGAAACTAAAGAAAGCTAAAAACATGGTCGCATTGAGTTAGACTATGGAGCAGCCTCATCATATCCAAACACCTCCTTTGATAAACACAGAAACAGAGCTGCGAAGTTGCTGATGGAAACAGCCATTGTGAGTTGGCAGCAAAGTAGCAAAATTGGGCCAAATGACAACCTGTGTGATTCACCAATCCTTGAAACATAAGGTGTTTCAAGGTCAACATGAAGTAATTTAAGAAATATTATTAGTATTCCCTTTTGCTTTAAAAAGATAATCCTTGTGAAGAATGTTTGGCATCAGAGCATATGATGTTAGAATTCTGCCTTATTAATAAGTGACGAAGCAATAGCCCAAGTAACTGCTTATTGAAGTGGCCATTTATGAGCCCTCCCTCTGACCGGATTTATGGTATATGCCATGTGCAGGAGCTGCATTATTGGGGGAATGTAGAAACAAGAGCAGAATAGAAGTGGGGAAATGGTTGATTCTCATGCTGTAGCTTTCACAAGTAGAAGCAAAATATCAGACACCCTCCTGAAGATTCTCATCTGACTAATGCTCAGAATATAAAACAATGTAAACTAATCATGAGTGGATTAGAACTGAGTGTCCTAAAGTATGTACACAATGAGCTGATTTTACCATTTATCCAGTGTTCCCTGTGCCTTGGTATCCAAGTTGTTTCAGGATTAACATCAAAAGGGGAACTAAAATATGGCGGGAAGTAGCCAATATTTAAAATTATGCTTAAATTGTGATGCATGCTTATCCCCCTCATCTCCTTTAGAAGGAAATTATATCTACTTCTCTTTTCTCATGCAACACTCAAGGTGATATGTTTATCCCTTAAAATGGCAGCCACCATTTTGAACTGTGTCCATCTTTTTTATGGATGGTAGATCTAGGGAGAACATACAACATCTTGGGACTGGTACACTTGGACACAGCATGGGGTGAAATTACAGGAAAGCGAAAAGTAGTTTGAGGATTAAGGGAGTGAATATAAGAGATTAAATGGTTTCAGGTTTATAACAGATAGAATCAAAATAAGTACTTAGCTAGGTTTGCCTGGAAAACTGACTAAAGAGATGGCTATAAATATCAGAGTAAGAGTATTAAGTGCAAAGCTGTGAAGGGTTTGAGATGTTATCCTATTTTCAAGCTAA
Organism: Taxidea taxus jeffersonii; assembly: GCA_003697995.1. NCBI lineage: Eukaryota > Metazoa > Chordata > Mammalia > Carnivora > Mustelidae > Taxidea > Taxidea taxus. The sequence continues at coordinate 7,332 of ML104036.1, read as the reverse complement.
CCAGTTAGCCTGACACCTTTTCTCTGTCTCTCTCTCTCCCTCTTTCTTTTTATCTCTCTCTCAAACACACCCATATTCATACTTGTACACGTGCATGTCGAAGAACCCCAGATCTCTGTGTCAGAGAACAGACTTTGTGTTTGCTCACAGACTAATCTTATAGCACTGGATCCCCATGATCCAATTTCCCAAAGGGCCAGACAATGAGACCTAAATGTCACCTCTATGTGCAAATGGGAATTGTACCACTAGAGAGGAACCATAACATAAGGAGACTTGGAGCATATACGGGGTGGCTGGCACATCTACTCTTGCCCGTCTTCCAGAGAGAGAGAGAGATTGAAAGAGAGATTTGCTCTGGAAAGTAAACAAATCCTCTCTGAGGACAGAAAATGTCTCTTCCCTGAAATCTTAGCAAATGACTCCAGAGCAACACGGATCTCTAACTTCCAAATCATGCTTACAATTTAATCATTCGGTCCTTACCAGGCAGAAACATGAAAATATTTACAGAGAGTAGAGTTGTTTCAAAACAATGAGAATTTGCTTGGCAGCCTGATTTTAAATGGGTTGGTTCACATGCCAAGGGAAAAACAAAGTAACAAAACCAAATAAGCTGTTAGAGGATAGGGATGATTACTGTTTTTATTACCTCTCTTTTAATCCAACATTGTTTTAGAAGTAGAAAATATTGAAATATAGAATATAACATATTAGACTGTGCTCTTTTCACCCAACTCTACTGTAACATATTTTGAAAAAATATGGCTCATAGAATTCAACCACAAAGTGGTCTTACTTTGTCTTCCAATATCCCTTTACCTCTGGATTAAAAACTTAGGAATTCAATATTTGCTTTTTTTTTTTCTTCCCCTATCATTAGGCAAACATCTTAAGGTTAATAAGAATTAATAAAAATAAGCATGAAGTTACAAATGACAATTTGAGTCCCCTATTTGAAATATTCAGTCCTCTGTAATAGTCCGTGTGTCCAACTTTATACATACATATTCTCCTCTCATGTAAAAAACACTGAACATAGCCATGTGATGTCCAGAAAAGGGAAATAGTTACTTACTGCTTTTTGTGTTATTCACCTCTAAAATTTTTCTACTGTTTTATTTCTCCAAAGCTGAAGCTGTGAAAATAAAAAGTAAGAGAAGCAGCAAATATTTTGCTTTATCAGCAGTTGCATAATTGCCAGGTCCTGCGAGTAGTTAAAGCTGAATTTATCTTGAGTGACACTTTCCTTTGTATGAGGTTGGGGAATTTTTCATAGATATATCATTATTGGAGATGTCTTAACTGCATCCATAGGAAATGCCCTCTTAATTCAACAGTTGCTTAACTCCTCCTAAGCGCCTAGAAAAGTTGAAATTGACTTTAGCTTCTATGAGTTATATAACTGTTTTAGTTAGTCCTGTTACACAGTTCCTAAGGTGAACCCATGCTGGGATGTTCTTAAGTGTAGCACATGTTTCATTGATGAATAGTCACAAAACCTTTGATGTAGCCAAGTTTTGGGATACAAGCAGATCTCACTGGGCCACTTCTCCTTGACTCATCTCCCAACATTAACATAGCAGCACATCTTATCCTTAGATTTCTCAAGCAAAAGTTAGAAACCAGGCACCTCTGCTTCTGAAACTGAACGGGGAACATGCTAAACCTTGTCCTCTCCTTAAGGCCTTTCTCTTCTAACATGAGGTGAAGGAAAAACATTTATCTTCTCTCCCACTCTCCCATGAGTGGAGTCACAGGAACTTTCTGCAAAGAAATCATTACAAATTCTCTGTTTTACAACATTCCATCCCATCTTTAGTTTCAATATGAGTAAGGGGTTTAAGACTGATTCTCAGCTACTTCCATTAGTGCATTTTAAAAAAATATTTTATATATTTATTTAAGAGTGAGCGAGAGGAAGAGGGAGAGAGTTTGTGCAAGAAAGGGGGGAGGTTGAGAGGGAGAAACAGGCTCTCCACTGAGCAGGGATCTGATGCAGGACTCACCAGGATCATGACTTGAGCCTAAGGCAGATGCTCAACTGAGTGAGCCACCCAGACACTCATTAGTGCATTTTGAAAGGTAGTTTTATTTATTGTTTTTAAATATTTTATATATTTATTTGGCAGAGAGCATAAGTAGGCACAGTGTCAGGCAGAAGGAGAGGGGGAAGCAGGCTCCCCACTAAGCAGGAAGCCCAATGCAGGGCTCAATCCCAGGACCCTGAGGTCATGACCTGAGCTGAAAACAGACGCTTAACTGATGGAGCTGCCCAGGCATCCCAATGAAAGGTAGTTTTCTTTAAAATATAGACTGCACTGTCCTTATGCTTTCAGCCTAAACTAAGCCAAGGATGTGTCCTATTTAACTTCCTGTTATTATACTATAGGGTCCTCAAATATAATAATTAGTGCTTGTATTTTTTATTTTTTTTTACAGCACAATATGCTGGTTTTCAGATGATAACTAACAGTTGTCTGTGAAAAAAGGCAATCATTTCAAATGTATTTGAACAATTTTATATTAAAAAATGAAATTTTAGACGTGTATTGAAGATTCCCTCTTATAGAAAAGAAGACAGATTTTCAGAGAATATTTGGTTCTTCTATACTTGCTGTGTCAACCTGGGTACAGGACCTAACATCTTTTTCTGAGTTTCAGTGTTCTAATATATATAGCTGGAATGAAACTATTTTACAGTGTCTTTGTGAGAATTCCACACAATTTATGTAAAGTTGACAGAGTCTGGTACGTGGAAGCATATAAAATATTGCATATTTTGCTACTAATGTTTCCCACCAAATTGAAATTCTGATATAGGTTGCAAAAAGTAGTTAGAATTCTGTCTCCAGTTTTGCCCTGCTAATCTTTCAGTGCAAAACTAATAAAGGTGAAAATCAAGGTGGAGAGAAAAACAGAACATAAAAGGGAATGGATATTTCTCCTTCTAGATTATCTCTCCAACAAGTAATTCATTATTGCCTGTATCCCTGGTGATTATGACTTTGAAAAACTCTGTATAAAAGGGTTCATAATATCTATAGCCAAAGGTGGTAAAAACTGAATCAAGAAAAAAAAATACATGGGAAAATAGAAAATTTTCAAAACCAGAATTTGATAAAAATAAAGCACTGATTTTATTTTTATTTTTTATTATTATTTTTTTAATTTATTTGTCAGCGAGAGAGAGAGAGCGAGCACAGGCAGAATGGTAGGCAGAAGCAGAGGGAGAAGCAGGCTTCCTGCCGAGCAAGGAGCCGGATGTGGGACTCGATCCCAGGACGCTCGGATCATGACCTGAGCCAAAGGCAGCCGCTTAACCAACTGAGCCACCCAGGCGTCCCAAAGCACTGATTTTAAAAATAAGATTTAAATATATCATGTTAGGATGCTAACTTATAAAATATCTATTTTCTTTTGTGCTGAATACAGAGATGGCAAAAACAAATATACCTTTAAACTCTAAAAAAGGAAAACTATTTATAATCAATATTACTTCAAATAATATTTTTTATGGAAATGAAAGTTTGGCTATCTGGATAATGATTATTAGCCCTGTGAGATTTAATAGATTATTGGTATTATATCAAAAAAAGTATGACTAGGATTTTAGGAGATATAATATCACTTATCAGTATATGAAATATAATAACTAATGTCCAAATAATACATGCATATTGTTACGCTTGTAAGTGGGAGCTAGAAAACAAATCTATAGCGGGGAAGTAGGAAAAGAGCTCAGATGCTACATTTCTCTCTAATAAAGCCATGAAGTATTTTAGCGAGAGTTAAAACATTCTACTTCAACTGACTTTTATCATGTAGAAATAACTAAAAGACTTTTTTTTTCTTTTTTTTTCTTTTTTTAATTTAGGCTGTCATGAATGTCAACAGCTTTTTAACACAGGGCCATAATTTGAATGGTGAAAAAGAAAGTTTCTGAGCCTGTGAGGTCTTCTGTTTTTCAGAGAGAAAATTGCTAATATTCCCAAAGTTTAATGTGATAGATTCTGAGTTCTGCTAATGAATACAGGTATTTTGTAGATATATTTATACAGCATAACAAAGCAACTTTTGAAAATGCTTTCTTCTTATTATTGTTTTTTAATTTTTTTTTTAAATTTATTTGACAGACAGAGATCGCAAATAGGCAGAGAGAGAGAGGGGGAAGCAGATTCCCTGCTGAACAGAGATCCCGAAGCGGGGCTCCATCCTAGGACCCTGAGATCATGACCTGACCCAAAGGCAGAGGCTTAACCCACTGAGCCACCAAGGCGCCCCTTATTTTTGTTTTAAAGATATATAGGTGATTCTTTTTTTTCATTATGTTCAGTTAGCCAACATATAGTACATCATTTGTTTTTGGTGTAGTGTTCAACGATTCATTAGTTGCATGAAACACTCAGTGCTCATCACATCATATATATTAGAAGATTCTTTACTGTGAAGTAGTATCATTCCCAGCAATGATTTGCTAATTATATAACAAGGATATACTAAATTTTAACAATTGTGACAATAATATAGATTAATATATGTTATTACATACAAATATATTCCATTTTAATCTTTAAATCATTGCTGAGAGAATTGTTTGCAATGGTAGAAATGTTTCTGCACCGTACAATATGGTAGCCACTAACCACATGGGGGCTATTGAACATTTGAAATGTAGCTAGTGTGTCTGAGGAAATGAATTTTAATTTTATTTCACTTTAATTAATTTAAATTGGAATTGAAATCACCACATGTTATCAGTACCGTCCCAATGAGACAATACATCTTTAAAAATTGAACCACATATATTGGAAATCTGATTATCAAAGATATCCATTACAGTCAAAATTACTCATCAAATCCTTCTAATAATTTCTAAATCATTTGTTGATTTCTCAAAATTGTATGAAGCAACATCACTAGGTAAAGTGTGCTCTTATCTGGTCTCCAGTCTGACAAAAGGAATTGTGAATTGCATAATAAGTACTTATCCTCTCATTTTCCCAGCTTCTGGCACTTTGTGCAGCCAGAGGGCACCCAGGTGCTCTGCCACCTGTCCTAGATGGTACATACTTTACATCAGTACTTCCCAAGATATATTCAGAAAGACCTTTGTGACTGTTGATAAAGCTTACAAAAACGCTGCCTGTTTTATCACCTGCTTCACTGCCCCCAGGAAGTTGAGCTCCTTTGGAAACGGGGGTGAACACAGCACATGCATTCATTCACCTGTGCCACTAAGTGACCCCTCGCAGCCTCTTTGCCAGGGCCCCATTAACTGCCACTGTGGCCAACACTATGCAAATCAATCAGTATGGAAATATTTGAATATTTTAAGAATTGGTGCAAATTTTGTTGATCACAATCACTGATTATAGAGGCTTAGGATTTTTTTTTTAATTCAGTTGGTTGTTTTCTAGCATTTATCACTTTAGATATCAGCAACAGAGCCTCAGATTGTAGTTTTGTATATATTACTTAGGAAATTCATACAACATTTTAAGGAACTGCTAATGTTTAAGAGTAAGAATGAAAAATGAGGGGGAAAAAACATGTTTACTCAGTAGAAACAACACCTTTTAACTTTCTGTCTGGATGATTTCTGTTTGGTTGATTTATTAATACATTTTGATCTTTTCTGATGTAGTTTAACATCTGTTCAATTATCATATTCTTAACACACATTTCCTCAGCATGTTTTCTGCTCCATCTTCCCTTTGTTCTCTTGGACAAATTGAGTGATTTGATTTCATTTGGGATATGCAGTATTAAAGGTTAAGTGGAGATTATGCAAGTGAAGTAAACCATCAGGACAAAATCGGAGAAGTTCAAAGGAAAACTGATAGGGAAAAGGTGTTCAACATAGAGGGAAACGTGGTAGGAAAGGAAAAGGAAGACATATTATTTAAAATCTAGTGTTTCTGACTGATCTGAATAATTTTTTCATAGAATTTTATCATTCCAGTACTAATCTGGTAAATATAATACCACTATTACCCACTTAGATGAAAAAATAAATTATAGTACTGAAATCATGCTGTCAGAGAATATTTCCCATTTTCAGCTTTTTGTGTTTTCTCCAGTTGCTTAAATTTGCAACATAATCTCTTAACTGGTTTACCTTGATTTTCTCATTTTCTGAATGAAAATTAACCTTTTTTTTCACTTTGAAAAAAATGATTTCTGACGGTCTTGCTCATTTTATAATTTGTACCTTTCAATTTTTCATTGTCTTTATTCTTTTCACTTTTTGCATAGCCTTTAATAAATAATCACAGCATAAAGATAAATATGGGATCCAAGCTGGAATTTGATTTCTGTATATTTTCTTTCTCTACCTCTCATTGTGAGAAATGAAATTATCAAGCTAAATACTGATATAAAAAGCAGGTATTCTTGGCTAGTATAAAGACCATCTTTAATAGAGTAGAATTATTAAATAATGACCTAAGGAAATCACATACACATGCATAACTTGACCATATGATTCAATAGTTAATATCTACGGGTCACTTTTACCACCAATTAATTATACTTACAACCTTTGTTATGTTGAATCAGTAAATTCTACATTCATATTAAATTTTATTAAGTTCTCAATTCTGTGTGATTTGTGCAGGTGTCTATGGACTTCAAAATATAGAGAAAAGATTACAAATTTCCTTTACAGAGAAGTGAGAGCAAAGTCAGTTTCAATATCTTTAAATCAAAACACCTATAACAATACAAATTTGATTTCAGTGACTAACATTTTCTTAATTGCATAATGAAATGCAATGAAAAGATTTTTACATATAAAACAACAGGTACAATTTTTTGAGGAACCTCCATACTGTTTTCCAGAGTGGTTGCACCAGCTTGCATTCCCACCAACAGTGTAGCACGGTTCCCCTTTCTCCGCATCCTCGCCAGCATCTGTCATTTCGTGACTTGTTCATTTTAGCCATTCTGACTGGTGTGAGGTGGTATCTCATTGTGGTTTTGATTTGTATTTCCCTGATGCCCAGTGATATGGAGCACTTTTTCATGTGTCTGTTGGCCATCTGGATGTCTTCTTTGCAGAAATGTCTGTTCATGTCCTCTGCCCATTTCTTGATTGGATTATTTGTTCTTTGGGTGTTGAGTTTGCTAAGCTCTTTGTAGATTTTAGATACTAGCCCTTTATCTGATATGTCATTTGCAAATATCTTTTCCCACTCTGTCAGTTGTCTTTTGGTTTTGTTGACTGTTTCCTTTGCTGTGCAAAAGCTTTTGATCTTGATGAAGTCCCAATAGTTCATTTTTTCCCTTGCTTCCCTTGCCTTTGGCGTTGTTCCTAGGAAGAAGTTGCTG
>RCUC01140057.1:0-24772 GCA_003697995.1 Taxidea taxus jeffersonii | reverse complement strand
AAAAAAAAAAAAAAAAAGAAGAAGAGGAAGGAGAGCTTCAAAATACATTCTGTAAGGCCAGCATTACCCCGATACCAAAACCAGAAAGACAGAGAGACAGAAAGAAAGAAAACAAACCAACACCACAGGCCAGTATCCCTGATGAACCCACATTCACATGGTCAATTAATCTAAGACAAAGGAGGCAAGAATATACCATAGAGGAAAAAACAGTCTCTTTAATAAATAGTGTTGGGAAAACTGGACACCTACAGGCAAGAGAATGAAAGTGGACCACTCTCTTACACAATACAAAAATAAACTCAAAATGGATTGAAGACCTAAATGTGAGATCTGAAGCCATAAAACTCCTAGGAAAAAAAAATAGGCAGTAATTTCTCTGACATCAGTCATGACAATATTTGTCTAGATATATCTCCTCAAAAAAGGAAAACAAAAGCAAACATAAGCCATTGGAACTGCATCAAAATAAAAAGCTTTTGCACAGCAAAGAAAACTATCAACAAGCAAAAAGGCAACCTACTAAATGGGAGAAGATACTTGCATATGATATATCAGATAAGGGATTAATATCCAAATATATAAAGAACTTAATAGAAATCAATGCCAAAAAACCAGTCTGATTAAAAATGGGTCAAAGACCTAAACAGACATTCTTCCAAAGAAGACATACATATGGCAAGCAGACACATAAGGTGCTTAATATCACTAATCAACAGGGAAATGCAAATCAAAACCACATGGAGATAACACCTACACCTATCAGAATGGCAAGACTCAAAAAGATAAGAAACAAGTGTTGTCAGGGATGTAGAGGAAAAGGAACTCAGCAGCATTATTTTTAACAGCCAAGACATGGAGACAACTAAGTGAGCATCAGTGGATAATATAGTTGTGGGGTGTGTGTATGTGTGCGTAATGGAATAAAAAAAGGAGGAAATTGTGCCATTTGGGACAACATGGATGGACTATGAGGGCATCATGTTAAGTGAAATGAATCAAGCAGAGAAAGATAAATACTGTATGATCTCAACTATATGTGTAATTTTAAAACAAACAAGAACTCACAGAAAGAGATTAGGCTTGTGGTCTTATGCTTACCAGAGGAAGGGGCATTGGATGAAGGTGGTCAAAAGGTACAAACTTCCACTTAAAAGATAAAAGCACTAGGGATATAATATACTACAGGATAATATAGCGCTTATGAATAGCATATATGAAGGTTGTTAAGAAAGTAAATCCTAAGAGTTCTCATCACAGGGAATAATTTTTTTTTCTTTTCTTTGTACCTGCATGAGAGGAGAGATGTAAACTAAATTTACTATAGTAATAATCTCATGACATATGAAGTCAAATCATTGTGCTGCACACCTTAAATTTATTCAATACGTATATTAATTATATCTCAATAAAACAAAAAAATTTTAAATATAATCAAGAGTCATGCTTAAAACTCACCAATGACTTCCAACTTCATTTAGAAAAGGAACTAAGGTAGTCTGCTTACTTCACTGTGTCTCCCACTAAACACTGTACTACCCCAAAGACCAGAATCAGTCTTCTACTTTTTTTTTTTTTTAAAGATTTTATTTATTTATTAGAGAGAGAGAGAGTGAGCACAGGCAGAGAGAGGCAGGCAGAGGCAGAGGGAGAAGCAGGCTCCCCGCCAAGCAAGGAGCCCGATGTGGGACTCGATCCCAGGACGCTGGGATCATGACCTGAGCGGAAGGCAGCCGCTTAACCAACTGAGCCACCCAGGCGTCCAAAGTCTTCTACTTCTTATACTCATCCCAGGCACCCAGGTTGAGTTACCACTTTTATCAGATGTTTCTCACTTTAGATATGACTGAGAACTGGGTACCTACACTCAAATTTCAAAAGCACTCAAATTTAATGTGTACAAATAGCCGTTTACTTCTGCCTCCCTTCCAATCTCATCTACTCCTGCCTTTTCTTCCCTCACCTCCCCTCCTCCACTCCCCCGCCCCAACAAACAAACAAACAAACAAAAACAAACTGCTCCTACAATTAATCTTCTCTGTCTTGGTATAAATGGGACTACTCTCCTCCACTCAATTGCTCAAGCCAGAAACCTGAGAAGCAACATTGAGTTCTCCTTTAAAAAAAAAAAAAAAAAAAAAAAAGATTTTATTTATTTATTTGACAGGGAGAGAGAGATCACAAGCAGGCAGAGAGGCAGGGGGCAGCAAGCTCCCCGCTGAGCAGAGAGCCCCATGCGGGGCTCAATCCCAGGACCCTGAGACCATGACCAGAGCCGAAGGCAGAGGCTTAACCCACTGAGCCACCCAGGCGCCCCAACATTGATTTCTCCTTTTAAACTTAAAGCCAAAGCCATAACCAAGCCTATCAATCCTACCTCAAACATGTGTTTCTAAACTACATGTGTTCTCAAACTACATGTGTTCAGTCTCATTGCTGAACTTTTGTTTATGTTGTTTCCTCTGTTTTAAATGTTTCTCCTTGCTTTAAATGTTTTTCTCTCTAGCATGGTTAGCCAGGTCTCAGCTCTGGTCCTAATTTCCAGGAACCTTCCCTGTCCTTCCCACCAAGTTTGAGTGCCACTCTTATGTGTGTTCCCCTGTCGCGACCTGAGTCACACTGCACTGCCAGTTCCCCACTGGGCCAAGAGTTCCTCAAAGACAAGCCAGTTCAGTTGGCCATATCCCCTAAACGTAGCACTGTCCTTTGCAAGGAACCGATCTCAGGCACTGCTGGTTCATCTGAGTTAAGAAATGACAAGGGCAGGCGATGACTGACCCTGCAGGTACAAGGTACAGAAGGGAGCCGGCTGGCCTAGGGCGCACTGGCCTAGTGAGAGCCGGGGACGGTGGTGCAGAATGGGGTCCTCGTGGTTCTCGCCAGCCAGAAGCAGGCTCTAGGTCTCCCAGGAGAACGTACCCGCGGACGTCTGGCAGGTCACTTACCCGCCTCAGAGGCAAGCCGACGGCATGGCAGTCCCGCCCCACAGGGCCCAGGCAGTGGCTGGAGCAGGGCGCGGAACTGGGGCCGTCTTCGGGCCTGGAAACAGACCCGGCCCGTGCTCCGGGAACCTGTCAGGAGGCTCCACAGCGACACAGACGCTCTGATGGTCGCCATGATTTTCCCGGGGCCACCGGCGCCGGAAGCGGCCTTGAGGTATTTCTGGTCTCGCGAGGTTCGCGCAGCATTCTAGGAAATGTAGTCTGGTTGAGGGAAGAGGCGGCAGGGCTCCGCAACTTTACAATTTTTTTTGTAAACCTCTTCTTTACATGAGGAGGATGCTCGTGTCCTCTGTATGCATAGAGCCAAAGGTAAAACTTACATCATCTCCCTTAAATGCTCTTTTTCCTGGACATTTCCTTCGTTTCCATGGCTCTAACCAATTTCCATTTCCTGCTCACACCTTTTCTCCCAGCCCCAGGCTTAAATCCAACTGCCTATTCGACTTAACCATTGAAACTTGCCACAGATCCTACCCCACGACAAATGTAACTCCTGATTCCAAAGCCTGATTATCAAAACCGCCTTCATCCCCACCCACTCATACGCCTCATTCTGTCTCAGGACCTTACTCCTTTACTTCATAGCCCTTTTTTCAATTTATGATTATTTTGCTTATTTTCCTTATCCCATGACGTCGATCGCTCTACATATTTTACTGTAGTGTCACCTAACCTGGTACATCTCTATGCACAGTTACATCTCTATGCAACATTGGTTGAATAAATGACTAAACGAATGATTTAATGATCCTGTTATTTTCTTACTAGCTGTCCAGGATGTGTAGGTCTTTCTCTTCCCTATAGTTTGATGCCTATGCTAAGAACTCATCACAAGGCCTAGCTAGAGGGGGATGTTAACACTCATTTGAATTAATTGGACAAGTAGACTCACTTCCTAACCTTTCTTCTTTCCACTGCTGCCCATTAAGAGCTGAATCTGAACACACTCCCTCTTTGGGTAGGGAAGGAGAGAGCCCTTTTCTTGGTGCTGCATTCAGGCATGGCTGCTACTTCTTCTCACCTCTACATGATAGCATGTGTCAGTGAGATGCCTGCAAGTGTATCCCAGTCCATGCCCTTTCTCTAAGGATCACCATCTACTTCTTTCCCATAGGCACTGCTGAGAGGATAGGCTTTACTGGCTATGTTTTTCATATTAATATCCCCCTGGATAATACTGTTTGGACAATGAGTGGACACCTAATGCAGGAGGAATGAATCCTTTGGCTACTGTATTAGCCCCCTATAGCCATTTTAAGAAATTACAATAATCTGTGGATTAAAACAACAGGAATTTATTCTCTCACAGTCATGGGTACCAGGAATTTGAAATCAGTAAAGCTGTGCCAAAAGCAGAGTATCAGCAGAGCTGTACTCCTTTCAGAGGCTCTAGGGGAGAATCTGTTCCTTGTCCCTTCCAGCTTCTGGTAACTGCAAGCAGTGCTTGGTTTATGGCTGCATCACTCCAAGCTCTGCCACTATCGTCACATAACCTCTTCTGTCTGTGCTCAATCTCCCTTTGCCTCACCCTGATGAAGATATGTATGATTCCCTTTAGAACCTGCCCTGATAATACAGGATAATCTCCCCATCTTAAAATCCTTAATTTAATCTGTAAAGACTTTTGTAAAGATTGTTTCTATATAAGATAAGGCATAAGTTCTAAGAATTAGGTAGATATCTTTGGGGAAAGAAGGCTATTTTTCAGCCTACTCCACCTGTTCAAGCACCAAACAGGTTTTCTCTTAATATTCAAACCAAGAAACACAAAAACTATAATTGAAGGCAAAACCTTGAAATTAATTACTATTTAGGGTTAGGTTTGGAGCTCCCTTTCTCAGCAATATACTCCCTGATGATTGAGCAGAGAAACCCAGTCCACAGAAAAAGGCAGGAAGACGGAGCAGAAGCAGAGATGGCATACTATGTGCTGTAAGAAAGACAGAGATGGGGAAAGGTGCTATCTTGGCCAGAGATCCTCCCCTGTTCTTTTCATTGATCACCTTTACTTTGGACTACACTAAGTTTTACTGACATGTATCAACCAAGATTCCTGGTTCTAGCTGTAACCTTGGACAGATGTCCACATCTTTCAGAGTCTCAGTTCCTCACCTGCAAAATGGGTATGATGAGAACACTTATCTTGCAGACCTTGAGGATAAATGACTTTCAGGATTTGATGCCTGGTATCTTGTAAATGGGGTGAGTGCAAGACAGCTGGGTGGCAGCAAGTCAGTGCCTTTCTGAAGATCTTCAGAGGGAAAGTTTTAGAGAGTTACATGTTCATCAGTTAAGATTATCTGGTTATGAGCGATAGAAATCTTTCTTGTCTAACACAGAGATAGAAGTGATGGGAAAGATGTTGAATATCTCACAGAGTTCAAGGGAAAACTGAACAGCCAAGCCACAGGAATGTCTTGAAGGATGGAAGCTCCAGGGTCCCCAGATAGTTCTAGAGGAAGATGGAAAACATTTTTCCTGGAAGCCTGTGCAAGACTACATTGGAGCAGAAACACTCTGAGCAATGATGAGGATGCTGAAAGATGTGACAAAGCACAGCCACTGTCCCTGTCACTGGAGTGCACTCTTTTCATCAGTCCTGCTGGTTTTCATGACAAATTGGTGAAGCAGACAGGACAGGCATCAATATGAGCATCTTCTATACATGTAAGCTGAAGCTCAAAAGTTATGGGTGTTGCCCAAGGCCATCCAAATTATTCAAGGCAAAGACAAAGCTACACTCTGGGGTCCCTAGCAGCCTTTATGGTGTAAAAGCTGTTTCACATGTGCTTCATGGGTAAGGAAAAACACCGATGTTTCCAAAAATGATAGACTGTTTTCTGAGCCCAGAAGGTGGCCCAAAAAGAGCAGGTAAGAAGACTGTCCAAGCACCACGAGACAATGGGGATGGATGAGTCACTTCCTCCAACCCTGCCTTTAATCCGTTTATCTCCAATTTTCCACATGACACTCTGTCTCTTTACTTCTCTATGCTTCTGACAGCACCCACCAAACTATAATTCTACCCCAAACTGAACACTGAAAAGAGAAAATGATTGCCAGAGACCAAGGCTACATCTGTCTGTGATGACAGGCAGACACTCTGTCCTATAGCACAGGAACATAAATGTCAAAGACACTTAGACCAGCTCCTTCCTGCTATTCCAGATGCCCCCACAATGATGGAGGCCCAGAGCAATCACCCCATGTCACAGGCTTGGTGGATATGAGCTATAAGAGCTGACGCTTGGCTCCCTGGCTCCCCGAGAGCTAGCTGCTGTCTGGTTTGGAATGTGGAACATTTAGTCAGAGGGACACGCTGGCCTGGGCTGAAAGTAATTCCCTTCAGCTCAGAACCGGGTGGTCCTGTCACAAGATTATTTTTCAGTTCGATATGGACTCTGGAATCCTTTGGACAGAGAACTGGTATTTTCAAAAGTTAATAAGCCTGTCAGAAATTTCTTTCATGAGAAAATGGGATGCATCTGATTTCATGAGAAAACGAGATGTGTCTGATTGACTGACTTGCATGCAGTCCCCAGATGAGGGGCCTGAGCATAATTTCACTTTAGACTCAGGACTGCGTCATCCTGAAGATTCCTGGGGCCTGGACTGGGAGAGGCTGGCAGTAGGATGTAGTGGTTGCTGCTGATGGGAAGCTAGAACCAAAAGAGCAGAATATAAACATTTAGGGCATGCCTATGTGTGTGCCTATATGTATGTGTCGTGCAAATGTGTGTGTATATATGTGTGTGGCTTCAGGGGACATATATGCATGCATGTGTTTATGCATAGGTGGCCATTTTGTATGCATGTGAATGTGTGTGACATGTGCATGTGAATGGACATGCATGTAAGTCCATGTATGCATGTAGACACACATATATAAAGTGAGCATGTATGTGTGCGTGTGTGCATGGTCTTGTCTGTATACAGGTGAACATGCATGTGTTCACATGTGTATATTGGCCTGGGAATGGGGGGCACTTTCAAGGTAAGAGTTTGAGGATCAGAGAAGATATGGGTTAAAATTGTAGCTCCACAACTCATTAGCTGTCTGAGCCCTTGCTTCTCCCCACCTTCAGTTCCTCCTCTCTAAGGTGACATGATAGCAGCTTCTACATAGGATGAGAGTGAGGGTTAACAGACATGAAGCAATTGGAGCTCTGGCTCACAGTCAGTGTCCACTCAGTGATAGAGAGCGTTATTACCATTACTGATAATGATCAGCATCATTCTGGTCTCATCTCATCTCGTTCCATGGCTATGCAGGATTCCTTCTGTCTCCTTTATTTTTTTTTAAGATTTTATTTATTTATTTGACACAGAGAGAGAGATCACAAGTAGGCAGAGAGGCAGGCTCCCTGCTGAGCAGAGGCCACCCCCCCAATGCGGGGTGGAGGGGTTTTCGATCCCAGGACCCTGAAATCATGACCTGAGCCGAAGGCAGAGGCTTAACTCACTGAGCCACTCAGGCGCCCCCCTTCTGTCTCCTTTAAAACCCATCCAGAGTGGCAAACATTTCAGATGGACATGAACTAACCTGAACTAGTAGTTCAGAGACATGACTGACCAGACCGAATCCCCTCTTGCCTCCAGACTTCTGCTACATCAGTAAATCACAATTTCCCCATCAGCTAGCAGTAAGCTACCAGTAAGCCACACCAGTAAGCAGCTTTGCTCAATAAGTTTTCTTTCTATGCTGGTATGTCTTATGGAAATGAAAGTAATCCAAAGGTGGCTGGCCACCTTCTGCATCCCCAGTTGATTTTTTAAATTGAATAAACAAGTAAATAAACAGGCTTATTCAGGTATAACTGGCATACAATAAATTGCACATATTTAAAGCATATAATATGATAAGTTTTAACCTGTGTACATACCATGTAACCATCACCATATCAAGATTACAAATGTGCCATCACCCCAAAGTTTCCTCATGCCCCTTGGGAATCCCCCTCCTCCCACTCAATCTGTGAGACCACTGCTCTCCTCCCCTACACATCACCTTGCATATCCTAGAGTCTGACAAAAAAGCATCCTAAGTACATATTCTTTTTCTGTCTGGCTTCTTCCACTCAGCATAAGTATTTTAAGGTTCACCCATATTGTCATGTGTATCAATAGCCTGTACCTTTTTATTGCTGACTAATATTCCATTATATGGATGTACCAAAATTTGTTACCCATTCATCTGCTGAGGGACTTTGGGGTTGTTTCCAGTCCTTGGTTCTTAAAATTAAAACTCCGGTTAGCATTTCCATACAAGTTTTTGAACTTATGTTTCCATTTCTCTTGGAAAAAGAGGAGTGGGATGGCTGAATCACATGATAGGTGCATTGAACTTTTCAAGAAACTTCCAAGTGTTTTCCAAGGTCATAGTGCCATTTTAAATCTCCTCCAGCAGCATATGAGACTTTTGTTTCCTTGGTATCTTCGTGATGCTGGTCAGTCTTTTTAATTTTTGTCATTCCAGTATGTGTCGTGTATCTCATTGTGGTTCTTAATTTCATTAGCCTAATGACAAATGATGTTGAACATCTTTTCATGTGCTTATTCACCATTCATGGATCTTCTCTGGTGATGTGTCTATTCAAGTCTTTCGCCTATTTTATTTATTTATTTATTTATTTAATTTTTTCAGTGTTCCAAGATTCATTGTTTATGCACCACACACAGTGCTCCATGCAATACGTGCCCTCCACAATACCCACCACCAGGCTCACCCCACCCTCTACTCCCCTCCCCTCCAAAACCCTCAGTTTGTTTCTCAGAGTCCACAGTCTCTCATGGTTTGTCCCCCCCTCTCCAGTTACCCCCCACTTCTCCTCTCCATCTCCCAGTGTCCTCCGTGTTATTCCTTATGCTCCACAAGTAAGTGAAACCATATGATAATTGATTCTTTTGCCTATTTTTAAAGTTGGGTTGTTTTCTTGTTATTCTGTAAAGTTGGCTTGCCTTTGTATTCTTTTAATTTAGGTTTAGTTCTTAATTTTGATGAAGTTCAATTTACCAATGTGTTTTTTCATAGGGCTTGCTTTGCCTAATCCAAAATAACAAAGCTTTTGCTTATGTTCTCTCTTAGAAGGTTCAAAGGTTTTACATTGCACATTTAAGTGTATGGTACATTTTGAGTTATTTTTTTAATATAGTGTGAGGAATGGGTTGAAGTAAATTTTTGTGTATGTATGCCAATTGTTCCGAATCATTTCCTGAAAAGACTACCCTTTCTGCACAGAACTGCCTTTGGAACTTTTTAAAAAATTACCCATCTTTATCTGTGTTGTGTGGGTGTACTTTTGAAGTCTCTATTCTATTCCAGTGACTTGGTTTTTTTTTTTAAAGATTTTATTTATTTGACAGAGAGAGAGAGAGAAAGAGATCACAAGTAGGCAGAGAGGCAGGCAGAGAGAGAGGGGGAAGCAGGTTCCCTGCTAAGCAGAGAGCCTGATGCAGGGCTCGATTCCAGGACCCTGACCGTGACCTGAGCTGAAAGCAGAGGCTTAACCCACAGAGCCACCCAGGCACCCAGTCACTGGATTATATTTATTTATTTTAAAGATTTTATTTATTTATTTATTTGAGAGAGAGAGAGAGAGAACACAAGTGGGTGGAAGGGGCAGAGGAAGAGGGAGAAGCAGGCTTCCGAGGGAACAGAGAGCCCAATTCCGGGCTTGATCCTAGTCCCCAATGTGGGACTCGATCCCAGGACCCTGGGATCATGATCTGAGCTGAAGGCAGATGCTTAACTGACTGAGCCACCCAGACGCCCCATTCAGTGGCCTATTTTTATATATTTATGCGAATACTATACCCTTCTACTATTACTGTGGTTTTATAATAAATCTTGAAATTGGGTAGTGTTAGTTCTCCAATTTTGTTCCCCTTTCCTTTTTTCCCCCCAAAGTTGTTTTTGCTATTTTATGTCCTTTGCATTTCCATATAAATTTTAGAATCTGGTTTATAGTTTCTACAAAAATCCTACTGGAGGGGCGTCTGGGTGGCTCAGTCGGTTAATCATCAAACTCTTGATTTTTGGCTCAGGTCATGGTCTCATGAGTTATGGGATCAGCCTGTGGAGACCCCACCCACCTGGTGTTGGGTTCCCCACTCAGCAGGGATTCTCTCCCTCGGTCCCTCCCTGCACTGGTGTGTGCATGCTCTCACTCTCTCTCAAATAAATGAATCTTTTTAAAAAAATCCTGCTGCAGTTTTGATTAAAATTATATCAAATCTTAGATCAAATCTAAGATCTCCAACTAAATCAAATGTATTCTCTCCAAATAAATCCATTTGGAAAGAATTGAGATTTTAACAATCCTGAGTCTTCTGACCCATTAACAATGCTTATCTGACCATTTATTTAGCCCCTCTTTAGTCTCTCTAAACAATGTTTGGTAGTTTTCAATGTACAGATCATACTTTTGGTCCGATTTATCCCTGTTTCATATGTTTGATGCTATTGTAAATGTTATTTTAGTTTCAACGTGTGATTATTGCTAGTCTAGAGATACAACTGATTTTTTTTGTATTGCTCTTGTATCCTGAAAACTTGCTAAACTCACTTTTTAGTTCTAGTAGCTTCTTTGTAGATTCCCTCAGATGATTTACATAAACAATCACATTGTGAATAAAGATAGCTTTTACTTCTTCAATCTGGACGACTTCCCCCCACCCCCTGCCAACTTTTTTTTTTTTTGGCCTAATTATACTTGCTAGAACCTCCAAGACAATGTTGGAGAGCAGTGGTGAGAATAGACATCCTTGTCTATTCCTGATCTTAGAGGAGAGGCATTCAGTCTTGCGCATTAAGTGTAATGCTGTTTTTCATAGCTATCCTTTGTTGGGTTGCAGAAATTCATTTTATTCCTAGTTTGCTGAGAGTTTCTCTTAGGGATGGATGTATAATTCTCATCAAATATTTTTTTAGAATCTGTTGAGATGATGGTAGCATTTTTTTATAGTGTGTTAATATGGGGGATTACACTGATTGCTTTTCATATGTTAAACCAACCCCACATTCCTGGAATAAACCACATTTGATAAGGATTTCTCTCTTTTTAATAGATATTATTGGATTTATTTGATAACATTTTTAGAATTTTTACTCTATTTTCATGAAGGATTGGTTAGTTGCTTTTTCTTGTAATCTTTGCCTGGTTTTAGTATGAGGTATTGCTGGTTGCATAGTCAGTTGGGAAATCTTCATCCTCTGCAATTTTCTGAAAGAGTTTGTATAGGACTGCTATTGCTTCTCCCATAAATGTTTGGAAGAATTCACCCATCAAGCCATCTGAGCCTTGAGTTTTCACTGTGGGAGGGTTTTTATTTTTTAAGATTTTATTTATTTATTTGTCAGAGAGAGAGGACAAGCAGAGGGAGCAGCAGGCAGAGCAGGCAGAGGGAGAAGCAGGCTCCCCGATGAGCAGAAAGTGCAATGTGGGACTGATCCCAGGACTCTGGGATCATGACCTGAACTGAAGGCAGATGCTTAACTGACTGAGCCACACAGGCGTCCCTGTGGGAAGGTTTTAAATTAAAGTTCAATTTTCGATTACCTTTTTACTTTTATTTTTTAAATGAGCTCTGGTAGTTTGTATCTGTGAAGGAATTTGTCCATTTCATCTAAGTTGTTAAATTTATTGGCATAACATTTTTTTACAGTATTAACTAATTAGCCTTTTAAATCTATAGATTCTATAAAGATAGCACTTCTCTTATTCCTGATATTAATAACTTGTATATTCTTTTTTCTTTCTGATGAGTCTAGATAGAGCTTTATCAATTCTGTTGATCATCTCAAAGACCAGTTTTTGTTTTCATATTCTGCTTTGTTTTTGTGTTTTCTATCGATTTCTGTTTGATCTTTATTATTTATTCCCTTTATTCTATTTATTTTTCTAGTTTAAGGTGGAAGTGGAGGTTATTGTTTGGGGATCTTTTTTTTCTCCAACATAGAATAAAATAGAACATGTTTAATGCTATAAATTTCCCCTTAAGAATTGCTTTAGCAGCATCCCACAAATTTTATATGTTGTGTTTTTATTTTCATTCAGATCAAATACTTTTACATTTTGTTATTCCTTTTTTAACCCATGAGTTATTTAGTTTCTCCATATTTGAGGATTTTCCAGATATCTTTGTTCTAAATCTCTAATTTAATTCCATTGCAGTCAGAGAACATATTTTATGACTTGGAGCTTTTAAAATTGACTGAGACTTGTATTACGGCCCAAAGTATAGTCTACCTCAGTAAATGTTCAGTGTGTACCTGGCCATCTTCCTGTTATTGATTTCTAGCTTAATTCCACTGTGATCTGAGTGCAGACACTGTATGATTTCTGTTCTTTTAAATTTGCTAAGGTGTGTGTTATGACCCAGAGTGTGGTCTATCTTGGTGAATGTTCCATGTGAGCTTGAGAAGAACATAATCCTGATGCTGTGGGATGAAGTAGTTGACAGATGTCAATGATATCCAGTTGATTGATGGTGCTAATGAGTTCAAGTGTCTCCTTACTGACTTTTTGCCTGATATATCTGTCCATTTCTGAGAGAAGGCTGCTGAATTCTCCAACTACAATTGTGGATTCGTCTAGTCTTCCTGTAGTTCCAAGAGGTTTTGCTTCAAATATTTGATGTGCTTGTTAGGTACATACACATAAGGATTGTTATATCTTCCTGAAGAATATACTGACTCTCTTTCTTTTGATTAGTGATAGCATGATACATTTTTCTCCATCCATTTACTTTTAATATATATGTGTCTTCCTATGTTCAAAAAGTCTTTCCTTAGTCATGTCTAGACTACTAAGGAGCCCATCAAAGGCATTCTTCATTTCTCCTGATACCAAATTTTTACATCTTTTGTTTGTCTGAAAAACAAATCTTTATTTCACCTTCATTTTTTGGAACATATTTTTTTGCTAGGTATAAAATCCTAAATTGTCAATATTTTCCTTTCAGTACTTTAAAGATATGTATTCTTGATTACATTTTAATGACAAGAAATCTGTTGTGCTCATTTTTGTTGTTGTTGTTCCTCTGAACATAATGTCTTTTTTACTCTGGCAGCTAAGATTTTTCTCATTATCTTAGGTTTTGAATACTTTGATTATGATGTACCTTGGTGTAGCTTTATTCATGTGTCTTGTGCTTTAGATCTGCTGAGCTCTTTGGATCAGAAGGTGTATAGTTTTCAGTGAATGTGGAAGTATTTGTTCATTACTTTCACAAATGTTTTTCTGTCCACTGCCTAACCACTCCCCTCACTCTCCTTCGGGGATTCCAATTAGATATATATAAGGTCACTTAAAGTTGTCCCTTAGTTTACTGACCCTCTATTCTTTTAAAAAAATTTTTTCTATGTGTGTTTCATTATAATTCATATTGCTATGACTTCAAGTTCACTAATGTTTTTCTTCTGCTGAGTCTAATCTGCTTTTAAACTAACCCAATGTACTTTTAATCTTAGACATTGTCTTTATCTCTGAAAGTTTGGTTTAGGGCTTTTTTGGTATCTTCAATGTCTTAACTTTCTGAATAGATGAAATACAGGTGTAATCACTGTTAATGCCTTTTTCTGCTAATTCTAATATTTGTGTCAGTTCAATATTTGGGTCAGTTCAGATTGATTATTCCTGTTATTAATAATGTTTTCATGCTTCTTTTTATGTCCGGTAATTTGTTTGATTGCCCCACTTTGTGAACTTCATTTTGTTGGGAGCCGAATATTTCAGTATTCCTATATATATTCTTGTACCTTGGTTTGGGATTCAATTAAATGAATTGAAAACATCTGATATTTCTGAATATTCTTTTATGATCTGTTAGGTGAGTCTAGAACAGTGCTCCACATAAGGCTAATTATTTCACATTCCTCAGACAAGACCTTTGCAGATATTCTACTCAATGCCCCAAAATATGTGACTTTTTCTTGCTTGTCAGAACAGTTACTATTTCCACCCCTTTGAGTGTACTGCCCACTGTTTTCTATTCCTTTCTGATGTCTCTCCCTGCCTGCCCCCACTTCAGGTAATATTTTCATATACATGTACTTCATATACCAGTACTCTGCTGAACATTTGGAGGGAACTGCTTGTGGATCTTCAAAGTTCTATGTGTTCTCTGCATCTTTGGTACTATATTTGGCAAACTTTCGCCACTTTGGTCTTCCTAGCCTCTCAGGTCCATCTCCTGAACTCAGGAAGTTTTCTGGGCTCTCGCTGGGTTCCCCTTCTCTACATCATAGCCTGGAGAACTTTTCAAGTCAGTAAGATGTGCAAATTGTAGGACTCACCTCATTTTGTGTTTAGTATTTTGAAAACCATCATTTTATATATTTTGTGTATATATTGTATATTTTTTGTATTCTTTATATATTTTTTGTTTATTTTGTATATTTTTTGTATATTGTATTTTTTTTTTGTTTCTTTCTTTCAGGTAAATCTAGTCCCTGTTCCTCTATCTCGAGTGGAAGTGGAGTCCTCCTCAATGGAGTCTGAAGGACACAAACACCTAAAGGATACCATTAGGGAATGATTCAAGATTGTAGAACACAAGTTTTCTGAACCTAGACTGTCAAGGGTTGCTTTTCTTCTGATTTAAAAACTATAGTTCATGAAGACTCAGAAATTAATACAAAGTATGAGGCAACTTAAAAAAAAAAAAAACAAGTGAAATCCCAGGAAATGGAATTGTCACTGAGTATTCAGGATAGAGGGCCCCGTGGCCCGTGGCTGCATAATTTCCTCTAGGGCACAATTAGTGTGGGCTGCAGGATGTGAGGCAGAGAGGGGAGCCCCCAGACTAAGGCAAGATAACATGATATGCTGTTGTAGTATCCCAGTCCTGCCTTCAGAGTACTTATGAAGATTGTCATCAAATATTTGTTAGTTTACTTGGTTATTACCTATTTATCTTCCAGACCATAGGCTCTGTGAGGGCAGGGCCTTTTGGCACTGTATCATCACAGTGCCTGACACATAATAGGAGCTCAATAAACACCCATTAACTATATGAGTGAAAAAACACATGAGTACATATAACAAGCAGAATTAGAAGAGACCAGATGTCCAGGCAGAGATGAGAAGAGCCTACCCTAATCAGAGCCAGAGAATGGCAGTGATGGTGACCTTGAGGGCAGATGGGGCCATGATTCATGCTGGACTCCTGCAGTGACAGTGACAGGGTTCATTATATGTTTGTGGAATATGTGATTTTGATGATGGTGACAATAATGATGCCCATCTTCATTTAAGCCATGAAGAGAAAATGGTTATGAATTTGGTAGAAAACTTACCATTTTTATTTTTCTTGTTGCAATTTTTTTTTCTTCCACCACAGCAGAGGCTGCTCTAAGACAATGATGATAAGAGCAAGAGGTCCTCCCAGGAAACCAGGGACCTAAGGGCTTTAGGGTTAGAATCCCTGTTCTGTTTCATACAGCAGGGTGAATTTGTATGCATTACTCCACTTCTTTGAGACTCAGTCTCTCTTCTATAAAATGGGGCTGATAACCCCTGCCTTTCAGTGTTACTGTGGAGTTTGGTGAGAATACACAAAAAGTTCTAAGCAGCCTCAGGCACAGAGCAGGTACCCAGTGAGTGACACTTATTAATTTTATAAGGGATTTTATATTTGTCCCTGAAGTGACTTGACAGGAGAAGAGCACAGATAATCATCCAGGAGGCAAGTGGCAGAGGACACAGGTGGTTGTGGGCTAAAGGCACTGGAGAGGGACATGAGGAGCCACTGCTGAAAGCAGCTCTGACTTGTCCCAGCAAGGAACCAAGTTCTTCTAGGGCCACCTACTCTCTCTGAGCCTGATCCCTTTATCCTGCCAGGCAGAGCTGGTGGGAGGATTGTAGCCAGCCACTTAATGTGCAGGAGTTCCTGGCCCAGGTTCTGGTCCTTAGGAGGTGCTCTGGGTTCCTGTGCAGAGCGCCGCCCCACGTGAAGGCACGCGTGTTTTTCCTGCTGCCACAAGATGGCGCTGTGGGATCGCCGTCAGGACCCAGAGCGCAGCGTGTCTGGTCCTGCCCAGTGACACAGTCCAGGGGGTGCCTTTCCCCTCCCTCGCCCAACTTTCCGTGGTCAGCATCTCTGGAAAGGCACAGCGTGTCCCTCTCATGCAGCCTTTGGTTCCTTCCCCACCTGCCCCTTGGACAGAAAGCTAAAGAGGCAGGGGATCTCCCAGGACGCAGAGGTAGTGAGGAGCAGACTGCCGACAATAGGGAGAGAGACCCCATCTACCTCCTAAAAGCCAACAGCCCAGATCCAGGCATGCAAACCCCTTTCTAATTCTGGAATTGATGATAAAGCTCTGCATACCCTGTCTTTGGGGAGACTTGCTTTTCTAAAAGGGTTTTAGCAGAGCCAGAAAGCCAAGTCCCCCTCCCATCTGGTACTTAGGAACCTCACCCTTGCTTCCAAGCCTTTGCTGTGGAATTTCCAATGTGGGTAGAGAAGAGAGCCTGACTCAGGAAATGTCAGGCCTGGAAAGCAAACCCAGCTTTCACGAACAGGGGAGCTTTAGAATCAGAATCCATAGGTAACTTCTCTGAGGCTTATCAGAGAAGTGGGCCAAGTGACCCCTGCTTTGTAGGAATACATGCCATGAGGAATACATGAGTGTATCTTGTGAATGTGCTTTGTCCGTTGGAAAGTTCTAGGCACCTGTGAGATGTGATTATCACAAAAAGATAAGAAACTTGGACAGGCTTGGGACATCCACAAAATGGCAGGTGTGGGCAGGGCCAGGGAGCCCAGTGGAGGGTAGAAGGGAGAGACAGACCTTGAGCCAGGCCAAGAGGGTTAAGGGTAGAGGGGGAGTGGGCTCACAGGAGCACAGAGACTGGAAAGTATGAGGTGAGTGGAGCCTGGGGCACAGGCTGGAAGGAGAGGACAGGCAGATGGGGTTGGGGTCAGGGGAGGGAGGGAGGGACGGTGGTGGTGTTGCTTAAGTGCCTGGCTGCTGCATCCAGACCCAGAACCCCAGCCATTAGGGAACTTACACCCACAAGGGGCAGCCCTTGGAGAGATCCCTCTGGCAGCAGTGAAAATGGAACAGTGAGAAGCCAGCCGGCAGGCTTCTATAATCAGTGTGCATTTTAGCCTGTTTTTTTTTTTTTTTAAGATGTTTAAACAGCAACTATTTTATTGCTTCTCACAATTTTGTAAGTTAGGAATTCAAGTAGGGTTCAGCTGGGTGATCCTTCTATTCTGTATGGCATCAGTTGAGATTCCTTGTGGTATTCGGCTGATGCTTAAGCTGGGTCTTATGGACACAAGATGACTTTACTTACATGATGGAACCTTGGAGGTGATGGCCAGGCAGCTGGGTATAGCTTTCCATCAACACACCTACATGCAGCCTTGTCATTGTGGCGGTTCACCCTGCTTTTTTTTTTTTTTAAACATATAATGTATCCCCACCACCCTCTCCCTCACCCCGTTCTTGACCGTGACTGTGGAAGGCTGCTCTTTCTCTGACTTGTCCTGACTATTGAAATGGGCATGAGAGTGGAGATTTGCTTGTCCTTTCTGTCTCAGGAGGACAGGACTGTCCTGGTCACAGCACATGTGGGTGTGTACACACACACGCGCACACACAGATGTGTTCCCATCTGCACCGATACCACAAATTGTGTTTCTGAGGCTTCACCTCCTGCTTCCCAGCAAGGCAGGGAGCCCAGCCAAGGCCTGTCTGAGCTGCCTCCAGGAGAGAAGCTGGTTAGGGCATCCATGGCAGCACCATCTCCCAACACACACACACATACACACACACACACACACACACACACACACACACACGAAGATAAACTTAAGGAATGAAATGTGGGGAGGCCAGGATCACCTCTGCTCTGAAGGAAAGCAGTACAAACCAGTCATGTGGTGTGCTGGCGAGGTTGATCCCCTCTGCTGCCCACCAGAAGAGAAGGAGATCTGTCCCATTAAGCGTGGCATCCACCCCAAAGGCAACCTTATCACAAAGCCTTGAGACTGTCAGCCAGGACACTTGGGCTGGCCAGAGGGCTGGGGCAGGGGCTCTTCTGTTAGAGAGTAAAGTCACACCCAAAATTGCTTTCAGTTTTGAAAGATGGCTGATAATTTTTCTGAAGTATCAGTGTACACAGTTTGCATCATTGCTGGTGGCTCTGAATGTTAACTCTGAACCCCAAAGAAAGCCCACAGAAGGAGGAGAAGAGCAAGACATCAGGAGGGGATGACCTGTCCTGAAGACATATGTGGGGACCACTTCTTTGGAAGAGAAGTTCAAATCTTAGTTTATTTCCATGCCTCCTGAAACTGCCTCCTTCACAGAAAAGGCAAAGGAAGAAGGCAAATCTGGGATGACTTGGTTTGTTGGGTTCTGGCTTGGTGAGATCTTTGTTCTGAGATCTGGGAGCCACTCCCCATATCACATAATTTTCCTCTCACTGTGGCGGCCCAGAGAAACCTTTAGACCAGAGCCAGCCCTGTTCTGTGTGCCCTGGACAGCCCCCTGAGTGCTTCAGGTTCCATGATTCCATCTGCAATATGGGGACAACAGTACATGAAGGCATTTCATGGGGTTGATGTGAGAATGAATGGATCCCTGTAAAAGAATTTGGAAAATGGCCATGCACCATTTAGTGAAGGTGGTATTTTCCCCCCAGTGGAAAAAAAGGAACAATATCTTCTCAGTACATACAAGTAAAACCTCAGTCCCCAGAGCCAAGTGAGTCCAAGAAATGAAGCCAAAAGCAAACCTGGAAGGCTGTAGCTGGAATTCTCAGCGACATGGCCTTTGAAGTTACAGCTCTCCCTCCCTCCAAGGGCTCCGGCAGCTCCCCCGGCCGGGCCTGATGAAAGGGAAGACAGGCTCTGTTGTGGTCTGACACATGCCCCAGATGTCAGGTTGCAACTCTGTGCATCAATTAGCTCTCAGAGGTGGCAGCTGTGTGGAGTGGAAAGGGCCCAGGCTTGGGATCCGGGTGCTCGGTGCCAGTGCCAGCCACACCTCACACAACTTATCTGTGCCTCCGTTCCTTTCCAGGTAAAATGGGGACACCAGTCCGGGCCTCCTTCTTAGGGTTGCCATATTTGGCAAAATGAAAATATAAGATGTCCAGATTGATTTGAATTTCAGATAATCAACAAATAATCTTTTCCTACAAGTATATTCTAAGCAATACTTGGGACATACTTCTACTAAAACATTATTTGATGTTTATCTGAAATTCAAATTTAACTGGGCATCTTGTGTTTTATCTGGCAACTCTACTCCCTCAGACTTTATGAGGGATCATCTGGGTGAAAGGGCTTCAAGACTGTCCGCACTTTGAAAATGCACACTGGGAGGTACTCTAGAAAGGTGGTAGGCAGTAACCTTAGCAACCAAAATGGTCTTTCACTTTGAACCCCCGAATGCCCCCCTCCAGTGGGATCTCTTCATCTCTCAAGGGCTCCTCTGCTCTTCCAACCAACCCCCACCCCTGCCTTCTGTCACACCTGCCCTTCTCCCCCCACCCACCTACCTCCAGACTCTGGAGAGGTTCGATTGGTTGGTTCTTGGAAGCTGCTGAAGTCATTCTCTGCTCTGGGTCCTGCCCTCTGTGGTTCACGTGGCTTAGGTTTGTTCTGGCTTTGCCTCCAAGGAACATGTGCTATAGTGGGAGGGTCTTAAGTCCACTCAACAGCCCTGGCTGGAGTGTGTAATTGCTGCAGAAGCAGAGCCTGCAGACAAGCTGCTCCTAGTCTCCAAGCCTCGGGGTCCTCATCTGGTAACGGACATGATGCCAACTCTAGCTTTAAGACAGGAAAACAGGATGATGCCAACAAAGTACCTAACAGGGAGCCAGGCATACAGTAGCTCCTGAGTAAGTGCACCTACTAGTTACCACTACCATCTGCTGGCCCCGCCCTCCACCAGGTCTGGCAGCCCCCCTGGCCATCACTCCTGCATTCTGTCTTCAGGAAGGCTCTCCCTCACTGCCTCTCTCCTTGTTCCCACACTCTCAGGATTTTAGGTTGCTGGCCTCAAAAGTTTCTGTCTCCCTAATGTCCACCTGTTTGCCCCTCCCAAGCCTTCCTGGATGAGAAATGACAGTCAATGTCATTGTTCCCCAAATGCAGTAGAGAAACAGACAAACACAGGCTGCCCTACAGCTGTGCCTCAATCACACCAAGGGCATATGTCCTCCCTCCCCAACCAACACCTTCCAGAAATCCAGCCACCTCAGGGAAGCAGGGCAGTTCTCCCCAATCTGCCTGCTGCCTCCCTGTTGGGACCCCAGGAGGCTTTCAGGACAAAGTGTATTTGGGGATGGGGGTGCATAGAGAACAATAAGAAGAAGGGGGACTCTAGGGTCTTTTTGTTCCTTCAGCCCAAGTAGCAGTTGGGGGTGGTGGAGGGCTGGGACATGGGTCCCACTGGGAAACATGGGGTTAAGAGTCCAAAGCCTCTGCCTGCCTCCCCATGGAGCTCTGGGCCCCTGCCTCTCCCCACTGGGCTGGGCTGCAGTTTCCTCTCTTGTCAGAAGGAGAGGCTAACACATATGTGGATCCCCCCTGCAACAGAATTATTCATTCATTCATCCAACACACAGTCTGCTGGGGAGGGGCAGGGTTGGGAAACACATCTCTGCTTTTGTGAGGCTCCCAGGCAAGAGAAACAGGATTGAAATGAGACAGTTACAATGCAGGCAGGGAGAGCTAAGTCAGAGGAAGGCTCCGATCACTTGGGACAGCATGCAGGGGCAGGCTCCCAATGGTGTGCAGACAAATGGGGTGCAAAGAAGAACACAATATGTACGCGTGCATCAGTTAATGAATGTTTAAAAAACGGTCATCCCAACTGTTGTCAGCGATGTGAAACAATAGGAATGTTCACATCCTGCCAGTGGGAGGCTGATTGACTACAACTATGCAAAACACAACATCCACTCTGTGACTCCTCAGAGGATTCCCACTCCCAGGTATGTGCTCTGGAGAAACACACATACGTGTGCACCAGAAGAGCGGCAGGTGCACACGCTCAGAGGCCCCGCTCAGCACAGCCCCAGACTGGAGCGGCCCAGGGCTGGCAGAGCTAGAACGCAGAAGAGCCAAGTGTGGCATGTTCACACAACAAAACTGCGCGGCGATGAAATCGCACGGCAGGCGCCTACCCGAAGTGGCAGAAAGCAGCCCAGCCAGACTGGAGAGCACCTACGTGTGACTCCATTTCCAACAAAGTTTAGAACGAGCAAAACAAAACCATGTTGCTTTAGGGATGTGCGCATGGGTGTTACAACTCTAAAATCAAAGTCCCGACTGTCACCAAGTCACAATGGTTTTCTCCACGGGAGAGCTTTCACCACTGGGGTGATTTTGCCCCCCACCGAGATATTTGACATGTCTGGAGAACTATTTGTCACAAATGTGGGGGGTAGGAGTGTGCTACTGGCCAGTGATGCTGCTGAACATCCCACAATGCACAAGACAGCCCCCAACACGTTCCCTGGGAATTATCTTTCCCAAGGGTCCTAGCGCTACTCTTAAGATACCCTAGTCCAGGGGCGCCTGGGTGGCTCAGTGGGTTAAAGCCTCTGCCTTCAGCTCAGGTCATGATCTCAGGGTCCTGGGATTGAGCCCCGCATCGGGCTCTCTGCTCAGCGAGGAGGCCTGCTTCCTCCTCTCTCTCTCTGCCTGCCTCTCTGCCTACTTGTGATCTCTGTCTGTCAAGTAAATAAATAAAATCTTAAAAAAAAAAAAAGATGCCCTAGTCCAAGGGAGGAGGGATGGCTACTCACATAGGGCTTCTCAGATCTTGGGAATGTACAAGGGTGGTCATTATATGTATATATATATATATATATATATATATATATATATAATACCTTTTAAACTCTAAATACATGTTTTATACACTTCAAAAATAAGCATAGAGTGTGCAGCTGGGTGTTTGGGGGTTCAGCAGGGAGGCCCACCAGACGAGGTCAGCCTTGGCCTCCATCCACAAAGAGAGCCCGGGGACCAGTGTGGTGGCTGGGGCAGGCTCACAAGGTGTTTCAGAGACATCCCATCAACGCTCCTCCATGACATCGGAACATGGAGGAGCTCCCGTTGCCAAGGACGAGTGTCTTGTGCAGTGAGGTGAGTCCCGGTCTCTGTTCCACTGTGGGTTCTGACAGGGCCCTGGCATGGGGCAGGGGCAGATGGAGAGATGGCCTGCCTCCCCTCCTCTCTGCTCAGCAAGGCCTGGGGCCCTGGCTTCACTGTGGCATGTTGGAGGTGCCAAAATATTGATCCTTTTGGTCCTCGTGGTTTACAGGTGGGAGAAGCACCACAGAAGCTGTGAGCTTTTATACCCGAAAATGAGTAAGGAAGGGCAACAGCAAGGTGGCCTAGGAGTCAGACCAAGGAGGGAGCCCTGGGTTCGAAGCCAGGCTTCCTAGCTGTAATTGTTAAGACCCTGGACGGATTACCTGGTTTTGTTGAAGCTCCGTTTCATCTTGTGTAAAAAATGGAAGCGGTAGTGTCTCCAGCACAGTGCTGGCATGAGAAGATGCAGTTAGGTGGGAACAGTGGCTAAAAGCACGCAGTAGCACTGGCTGAATGGTGGTCTGCAGGGCTGCTCCGCCCACCGGGCCACACTCAGCCATGCAAGGCACCATGTGCAGGGGGCTGCTGGGGACCCTCTGTGCCACTTGAGTGCTGCAGGTCTCTTGTACCCTCCCCTCTGTCTCTGTGCCTGCTACAGTCCCTTGGAATGGACTAATTTGAAGAAGTCTTAACCCCTGTAGGGAACCAAGGGAAAGAATCTGTCCAAGCCTGGGCCAAGGCTTTGGAAGAGGACAGTGTCCCTGTAGCCAGCTCCCATAGGCAAGGGCGTGAAAACTCACGCATTCATGGGAAATGTGGGGCCCCTTGGCTCCACCTGCACCTCAAATTCTCCTGCCAGGGTCAGAGCCTCTGTTTTGTTTTACCAAAAAGATTATGTGTTCTGTCCATTGGGATCCCCTCAAGCAAGAGGTGGCCCATTCAAATTAGGAGAACTTGAAGTCAGTTTGACCAATGGATGGCTCAGAAAGGGTGGGAGCATGGGAAAGTTACCAGAACCCAGAAGGGAGAGCCATCCAGACACGGATGAGGGGGCTATAGTCCTTCAGTCCAGGGGCACAGGCAGCCTGCAGCAACTCCCGGTCCTCCAACCTTGGATCTCCTGCTGATGCCTGCTCCTGGCAGATCTAACAGGAAGATACTGGCAGGGCGCCCTCCATGCAGTCCACTCCAGTCAGCCTCTTGGACACAGAGCAGAATGGAGGGTGTGGGGGCAAAGACAGATACACAGCACAGGGGGCTGTGGAAGGGGTATAATCTGAAGGGGACTCCACGTAGGGGTTCTCTCTGGTGATGGGTGTCTGCCTCATATCTGACGGTCGGTCTTGTCAAGACTCTCTGCCTCATGTCTGAGTGATATTCCTGAAGCCAACTTTATTGAGGCATAAAACCACTCAGTGAAATACACCCATGTTAAGTCTATGTTTTGATGAGTCTTGACAACGTATATACGAGACTCCCTTCCACCTCTGGCTCTAAGCAACCACCAGTCTGTTTTCCATCATTATGTATTCCACTTGGCTTTTTTTTTTTAAGATTTCATTTATTTATTTGTCAGAGAGAGTGAGCACAGGCAGACAGAGTGGCAGGCAGAGGCAGAGGGAGAAGCAGGCTCCCTGCTGATCAAGGAGCCGGATGTGGGACTCCATCCCAGGACGCTGGGATCATGACCTGAGCCGAAGGCAGCTGCTTAACCAACTGAGCCACCCAGGCGTCCTCCACTTGGCTTTTCCAGAGGTTCATATACATGGAAAAATACAGTAGGTTCTCTTTTGTGCCTGATTTCTTTCCTTCTGCAAGATTTGTGCACACCAGGCGTTTGCTAATTTCACTGCTGAGTTAGTATCCCACTGCACTAATGTCATAATGTATTCCTTCCTTCACTTGCCGATGAGCATTGAGGTTGTTTTTAGGCATTTGCTCTTATGAATAAAGCTTCTATGAGGATTTGCATACAAGTCTTTGTGGAGATGCCTGTCTTCCTTTGTTTCAGGTAAACAGCTGTGGGTGGCATGGCTGGATCATTGTGCAGGTGTTGTTTCCCTTTAGAAGGACCTGACAAACTGTTTTCTAAAGTGCCTCTGTGTTTTTGCAGCCCACCAGCCAAGCAGCTGTGCTCTGCTCACTCCATATCCTCACCAACACTTGGTATTGTCAGTCTTTTTAACTTCAGCCATCCCAGTGGGGGTGTAGTGATATCTCACTGCGGTTCAATTTGAATTTCTCTATGACAAATGACACTCAGCATTTTTTCATGTGCCTGCTGGTCATTCGGATGTCTTCTTTTGTGAAGTAGCTATTCAAATATTTTGCCCTTTTTTAGTTGTTAGTATCCTTATTATTGAATATAGTATCTGCCAGGCTGGGCCTCGCCTTTCTGCTTCTTTTTATTATTATTATGTTCAGTTAGCCAATATACAGCACATCATTAGTTTCTGATGTGGTCTTCAATGATTCATTAGTTGCCTCTAACACCCAGTTCACCTTTCTGATTCTTTTTTTTTTTTTTTTAAAGATTTTATCTATTTGACAGATGGCGTTCACAAGTAGGCAGAGAGACAGGCAGAGAGAGAGGAGGAAGCAGGCTCCCCACTGAGCGGAAAGCCGGATGCGGGGCTCGATCCCAGAACCCTGGGATCATGACCTGAGCCAAAGGCAGAGGCCTTAACCCACTGAGCCACCCAGGC
>RCUC01140056.1:0-48900 GCA_003697995.1 Taxidea taxus jeffersonii | reverse complement strand
GCAGCAACTTCTTCCTAGGAACAACGCCAAAGGCAAGGGAAGCAAGGGAAAAAATGAACTATTGGGACTTCATCAAGATCAAAAGCTTTTGCACAGCAAAGGAAACAGTCAACAAAACCAAAAGACAACTGACAGAGTGGGAGAAGATATTTGCAAATGACATATCAGATAGGGCTAGTATCCAAAATCTACAAAGAGCTTAGCAAATTCAACACCCAAAGAACAAATAATCCAATCAAGAAACGGGCAGAGGACATGAACAGACATTTCTGCAAAGAAGACATCCAGATGGCCAACAGACACATGAAAAAGTCCTCCACATCACTGGGCGTCAGGGAAATACACATCAAAACCACAATGAGATACCACCTCACACCAGTCAGAATGGCTAAAATGAACAAGTCAGGAAATGACAGATGCTGGCGAGGATGTGGAGAAAGGGGAACCCTCCTACACTGTTGGTGGGAATGCAAGCTGGTGCAACCACTCTGGAAAACAGCATGGAGGTTCCTAAAAAATTGAAAATAGAGCTACCTTATGACCCAGCAATTGCACTACTGGGTATTTATCCTAAAGATACAAACGTAGTGATCCAAAGGGGCACGTGTACCCGAATGTTTATAGCAGCAATGTCCACAATAGCCAAGTTATGGAAAGAACCTAGATGTCCATCAACAGATGAATGGATAAAGAAGAGGTGGTATATATATACGATGGAATACTATGCAGCCATCAAAAGAAATGAAATCTTACCATTTGCGACGACATGGATGGAACTAGAGCGTATTATGCTTAGCGAAATAAGTCAACTGGAGAAAGACAACTATCACATGATCTCCCTGATATGAGGAAGTGGAGATGCAATGGGGGTGGGAGTTAAGGTGGTAGGAAAAGAAAAAATGAAAGAAGATGGGATCGGGAGGGAGACAAACCAAAAGAGACTCTTAATGTCATAAAACAAACTGAGGGGGGTGGGGGTAAGAGGGGTTGGGAGAGGGTGGTGGGGTTTCATTATATGTTTAAATAAAGCTTAAATAAAGTTAAAAAAAAAACCAGGAAAAAAAAATTTTATAAAATGTTGTTTATAATAATATACATTAAATACTTCAAAGCAAAGCCACAGAAGTACAGATTTCTTTTTGTTTGCTTAGTTGGTTGATTGTTTTTGGTATCAGGTTGTCTTTATTGCAAAGGTTGGGAGCAACCGCCTTAACTAAAATACCACAGCAAAAGTGGGCAACTGATGAGATATGAAACAGAAAATAACCATAGAAGAAGCAGTAATCAGCAATAGGTGAGGATCTTCATGACCAGGAATTTGTTATTTTCCCACCTAAAACCAAGTGTACTTATTTCCTAGAACTGCCATAACAAGTTACCATAGGACTGGTAAAAACCACAAAAATGTATTATCTCACAGTTCTAGAGGCCAGAGGTGAAAGTCAAGGTTTCAGTAGGACTGGTTCCCTCTCAAAGCTCTGAGGAAGAATCTGTTCCAGGCCTTTCTTGTAGCAACCCTTAGCACCCTCACCCCTTCACTTAGGTCTGCATAACATCCCTTTACTTGGGACTGCTTCCGTTTTCACCTGGTCCCTTTCTCTGTGACTCAAACCACTCTCTTACAAGGACACAAGTTATTGGATCTAGAGCCCACCCTAAATCCAGGATAATCTCAAGATCTTTAACTACTTACATCTGGAAGGACCCTATTTCCAAATACGTTCACATTCTCAGGGACTCACAGGGCTGAGGACTGGGGTATATCTTTTAGGGGGACACAAATTCAACTTACTATACCAAAGAATCTTAAAATTTCGTACATGCTAGCTACTGACGCTTTTGGTAGATGATGGCAGGAGATAACGCAAAGTATAAAGCATTTTTTTTTCTTACACATAGTCTCAGTAGATACTTCTGTATTTTAAAAAAACTGCACATCACAAATTCTTAGCACTGCAGATCTGAACAATAAACACGGGGAGTATATGTAGCTACAGAACTGAAATAGAGTTGGTGCAGACTGTGTAGCTGAAACAGAAAGTTAAGATATTTTAGGGACTTAACTTTGAGAAATTATAGACACAAACCAGAAACTCCCAGTAATCATCTCTGAAATGAGCTGTGCCCAGGCCAGTCCTGGAAGGTGTGGGCTAGCGTGGGATGGAAAAACAGGATGAAGACAGATGTCTCCTTAGTCACTGCTGCTTAAGGGTGTTCCTCGTTCTTGAAGGAAACAGGCTGAGTATCACCCACCCCATGTTGGAGCTATGACTGAATTGTTTAAGATATGCTGTCTATATTTGTTCTCAAATTACCACTTTGTGAGCTTTCAAAAATTTATAGTTCATCTAGTGGTATGTAGCCAACTCTGCTAAACTAAGGTTTTTATGTTTACATAAAGTTCTAAAAAAGTGGGAAAAAAGACTCTTAATGAGGTGCTAAGAAAAATGGTATCTGAGCTGGGTGGACCAACTGATACTTGCATTCAGAAAAGGGAGACTGCTTGATGCCCAAAT
Source organism: Taxidea taxus jeffersonii (assembly GCA_003697995.1). Lineage (NCBI taxonomy): Eukaryota > Metazoa > Chordata > Mammalia > Carnivora > Mustelidae > Taxidea > Taxidea taxus. The sequence goes on along the minus strand of RCUC01140056.1, from coordinate 46,384 downwards.
ATGGAAGTTCTTGTTTGGATCCAACACCCTTTATATATTCTAAGACTTTGAAAGCCAGGGACCAAGGTATGGTGATGTGGCCTTTGTCCATATATCTAACTTCATGAATATTTTCCATGTCTTCAGAATAGAAAGAATATTTTCACCTAAAATCTGGAACTATACATTCAAAGGTATAAATATTTTGTCAGTTTGTTCACCTTACTTATTGATACTATATAGTCCTTAGTAAATTTACAGTCCTTAGATTTACTAAACAGATTAACCCTGTCTTTCCAGAAAGGACCCAGTCTTATTCTTCTTTGGCATCTCCCATGATGCCTAGCACAGTTCCTGGGGTATAGTGAATCCAAGATCAATGGTAAGCTACCAGATTGCCTGATAATTCATACTAACTGCCTGTTCCTTCTTATAGAGATGACCACCTGCAAATGTGATAATCTGAGGGGATTTATGCTAGAGAAACACTGTTCAACATTTTTCCCACTGAAGCAACAATGAAGCCTGAGTTTGGGAAACACCTAAGTGTGCTGGTACATTCTGTGCCTCAGTCTCCTCACCTGCTGTACATGTTTCAGAAGGTTGTTGTGAGGTTTAAATAAATTAATAGTTGAAAAATGTCCAGAAGAATGTCTGGCATATTGAAAGTTCTATATAAGCATTTTTCTTAGCAGTAGTGTTCACACTACTCTCTTTCACTAGCCTTCCAGAAATGGATTTGTTTGAACAAAAAACCATAATAATACATCTTTCATCCACATTGCTGGGGAACAATGTCTTCCAGATTATTGTAATTACTTCCTTTAAGTCGTCAGTCAGTCAATCCATCAGTCAGTATTTATTGAGCACCTACTGAATGCCAGTTGACTATTCCCCAGCAATACAGTAACACAGTAATGAAGAAGAAACAATCCCTGGCCTTCAATAAGCTTACACTCCAGTGGGAAAAGAAAAACATAAATACATCAATAAAAAGTTAGATACTTTCAGATATATGTACCATGAGGAAAATAAAACCATGTAATTTGTGACATACAGTGCCTACCTGAGTGGTGGTAGATGGGAGAGCTAATTTGAGCTAAGAATCTCATTAAAGGCAAGAAGAGAACCCAAGTTGAGACCAGAATAATGAAGCAGTCACTTGTAGCTCTGAGCAAAGACTTTCCAAGCAGAAGCAGTAGTAACTACATGTGAACATTCTGCAATGGGAACAAATGCTCAAGGTTAGCACATGAAGTCATTACCTGAACACTATCAATTACAATCCAGTGGACAGGGATGGACCGAAGATCCAGGGGATCTTCCTCTTCCAGGGAAGAGGAAGAAGATCATTGGAGGAGTGGTCTTGCAGGTAGCAAGGGGTGGGATCCAGATCATACCTGGAGAAAATGGCCTCAGGGGCAAAAGGACCTGGCAGAGTGTATGAGTATGAATCTGGTCGGTTCTTAGAACTAGTGGTAGGAAAATTAGATCATGGTGACTTCATAACATGTGACTGAGTAGGGAAGGGAAGTGGAGATTTAAGGAATCATTTCAGAGAGTTAGACATTAAATATGCTTGCCAGGTACAGTAGGATATCACTTAGTGTAATGTGCTGTGTGTGGTGATGGTTTTGAAATTACTCCAGCCAGTACAACTATGTGATTTTCTCCAGCAACACTTAGCTGCTTTGAGTGGAGGTGCAAAGCAGGCAATCAGCTGGGGGAAACCAAGGTTGAGATTTTGCCAGATAAGGGAAATGCACAGAGATAGCCAAGGGGATCAAAAAGCATTTGCAAGAAAAGAGTCATAGTAGTATTTGGAATCTCAGCTGGGTAAGAGAAGTGAAAAGATGGGGGATGAAGGGGAAAGTGACAAATAGAAAAAGAAGAGCAGGAATTAGAGGTCTTGATGAAGCTAGAAACTAGCAAGAGTGGGACAGATAGGGTGAGTGGGCTGGAGGGACAGAGGTCATGATGAGAAAATGAGAGGTTCAAAATGAAAGTGTGGCAGTTATAAGTTATAAAAAGCTGGATATGCTTGTCTATTAGTGGCTTCTTGGGAAAGAAGGTGGGTCAGTATAAAAAACTGATTTTATGGGACATTTGGGGGTCTCATTCGGTTAAGCATCTGCTTTTGGCTCAGGTCATGATCCTGGGGTCCTGGGATCGGGTCCTACATCAGGCTCCGTGCTCAGCTGGAAGCCTGCTTCTCCCTTTGCCTGCTGCTTGTGCTGTTCGTGCTCTCTCTCTCTCCTCCCACCCAACAAATAAATAAAATCTTTTTTAAAAAACCTGACTTTATGACAGTCATTTTGGATAGAAATGCCATTAAAATGGTTTTTATACCATTCCTCATATTACTGAAGCACACACATAACGTTTCTTGTCATTATAGAGCTATTAATATAAAGATTAACATATTATAACATACATGGTAATTAGCTTAGTATTTCCTGATTACTTTGCTCCTACAATAAAGAATCCCAGACAGTCATATTTGGGGCCCTTGAGTCTGCTTTTAGAGTTTTCCTGTTTCTTCCTTTTCCCTTTCAGGCAGAGTAGCCTTGAACCTGGACTTCTTAGAATTCACTAAAATGTCCCTGAGTGAGAGGGTCTGTCATGAGCATGCTAGGAAGGCTCACACACCAGCTGTGTCTTTCCACAATGTCAGCTGTGTTCAATCATAAAGCAAAGTTAAATTACAATTACAAAACAGGTTCAGAATTCCAAGCTCAGTGACATCGCACGATGTGATTAAACTTGGCTTCTTACACGGCACACAGAGCAGGACAGAAGACAAGCCATAAACACATAAGGTAACAAAAGGGTGTAGCAAGTGAACAAACCAGGGTTAGTTTGGGGGCATACGGCTGAAGTAAGACTTCGGGCTGGTCCAGGTCAGCTTTCCACACTCACTGCTTCTCATGTTCAAGCAGGAAAGGATCCTGGTTCTGTTCCAAGATCCACTGGGCAGAGCCTTCGGTGGCAGCTACCTTTTTTTAAGTGGTCAGATGTAGATGGGTCATGTCTGAGGAGTCTGAGAGTTTGCTGCCCAAATCTTCCCCTTTGTAAGGGGATTTAATGGGTTTCAGGCCCCCAGAGACTTCCTCTGTTTCTGTTCATTATCAGTTCTGGGGTATCAGCTGGCATTGGTTCCAAAACCTCGTAGGTGCAGTACCTTAACTGATTATGTTGCTTGACACAGGCCCCTGCTTGACATGAGAGACTCCATTTTGCGCTCTACAGGGTTTAATGGCACTAAAATTGAAGTCCATGAACTCGACCAAATCTGGGTTTCTTAGGTGACCTTTACTGGCTACTTTCCTTCCCTCTGGTCAAATGAGGATTTATTCTCTGAAGGGGAGAAAACGCACCAGGATCAACAGATGTCAAAAAAATAATAAGCTTTTATTTCTAGCAAGTGGATTTTGATGGCATTTGACAAACTTCTCTATTTAAATTTCTTGTGCTTAATTAAAATGTCTCTTGCTTTCTTCTTAAGGAATAGCCATTAAGATAGGAATGGCCCTTGATTTAAGGTCAAAGTTAAAATAGTTCTGATCTATGGTTTAAAGTAATTCCCATTTGAATGACATAAAAAGTTATAACTTACCCCTCCACTGCCTCCAAGTATTCTTTCCTGTGTGGCCTTCTTCACGTATCAAATCCATTATGTAAATCACTGCTTCACAAAATGCAAGAAAGCACAAATTAAGAATATTCCTAATAGCCACTGGCCCCACCAAATCAGATATCTACCTAAAGGAGAAAAAAACAATGCATTTATTTTGTTTTCCTCCACCTCCTTTTTTTTTTTTTTAATGATTCCAGACTTGACTTTTTTTTTAATAATTTTTTTTATTTAAGCTTTTTTATTTAAACATTTAATGTAACCCCACCACCCTCTCCCAACCCCTCTCCCCCCCACCCCCCTCAGTTTAAAGAAGATGTGGTATATATAAATAATGGAATACTATGCAGCCATCAAAAGAAATGAAATCTTACCATTTGCGACGACATGGATGGAACTAGAGCGTATTATGCTTAGCGAAATAAGTCAACTGGAGAAAGACAACTATCACATGATCTCCCTGATATGAGGAAGTGGAGATGCAACGGGGGTGGGGGTTAAGGTAGTAGGAAAAGACTTTTTATTTTTTTTTAACTTAGGCCATTTGAAAGCATCTGTCCAACATCCCTTTGTCCTGTAATCGTTATATAAAAACACAGGTGACTCTTCTGATGAATCCAAACCCTTTTAGTGCCTCCTGTACGGACCCAAAATGTGAAGAGGGTGTGCTCTCCTTCCTTTCCTGTAACGAATGCTGGACATCCTCCCACAGCCTGTTCACAAGCACTAACTGCTGGGACTTAGTGAGATATCTTACCACAAAGACACTTTCAGAAAGAAGACCCAGGCACTCCATTACATTTTCACAAAATGCTACTGCAGATGTAGGATGTGCGGACGGAGCTGGGAGGGAAGTAATTAAATGAAAAGGTTATAGCTGAAAAAGAAGTCTGGGGAGGGGGTAAAAAAGCAGAACCCTAGGAATAGCAAGAGATAAGTAGCCAGAGGCATTGGCCTTTTCTGAATGATTTTAGCACAAAAATGTTTGGCAATCAGCAAAGGCAGTTACTTGAGCTTTCTGCTTCTGCTGGGGAAGGGCCAATTTAGTCACATCAATATAGTTTTTACATGAATGGTTTCAAAGATCTTCAATTTCTACATATTTCTCTATGGGTTTCTACCAACGCATCATTTTTTTGTTTGAAACACTCACTCATTCATTCATCCATTCATTCAACAAGATTTATGGAGACCCTGCAATGTGCCAGTCACCATTCTAGGTGTTACATACACAGCGGACCATAAACGGCACAAAAATTCTTTGTCCCCAGGCCCAGCATCGGGCTCTCTGCTCAGCAGGGAGCCTGCTTCCTCCTCTCTCTCTGCCTGCTTCTCTGCCTACTTGTGATCTCTATGTGTCAAATAAATAAATAAAATCTTTAAAAAAAAAATTCTTTGTCCCCATGACTCCTGCAATCCAGTGGAAAGACAAACAATAAACATAGTAAATCATTCAATTACAGCACAATAGAAAGTAATGAGAGCCATGGAAACAAAGCAGAGAAAGGGGGGAACAAGTAAAGGGAGCTGGGCCTGTAAGGGCATAAATTCAAATAGGGCTGCTTTGACTGTTCTTCCTGAATTATCTCTAAATTGCATAGTTCAGTGAAAAAAAAGCAAGGCGTAGAATGTGACTAGTGGGCTGCCACTTGGATTTTTTAAGACTAAATAGATATGTTTTTATATGCATAGCCTGTCTGTGAAAGGAATCCAATAAAACATCAACAGGGTTGCCTCTGGGCAAGAGAACTCAATGTCTGGGGGAAAATGCTTTCTAATGCACTGCTTTCAAATCTTGAATTTTGCACCTGTGGATCAATGTTTCAAACATTTTAATTAATCCTTTAAAATGAAGTTTTACACAACCTAAAACAATCTACAATAGTGAAATCAACTATTTGGCAAATAATCTATATATATAAAATATATCATTTATACTTGGCATTTCCTTACCAGAATGATAAGGCTCTATAGTTATTTTTAAGGCAATCTCAAGGAAGAAAAATAACTCTCAGCAAGTAATTGATCTTTATAAACAGTCAAAAGTATGCAGGAAAAAAAGGTCTCATATTTTCATTATTCTTGTCCTTTTCCTCCTGTGATCTACTTTATACTCATTTCATTGCAAATTCTGTTTGAACAGAACAAAGGATTAAGCAACATTCACTTTTTTTTTCTTTCAGTATGTGACAATTCAACAATTCAACTAACCTTCTTTACTGGCACCACGCTGTACTGAATACACCTTTACCAATAATATTTTCAGTACTAACAGAAGCCACCACCCACTGTTGAAACATGTCTCTCCCAGCAGCTCGGCAACCAGCTTCTTTACCAGGAGACAGAGAAAAAGCTTATTTTCAGTTTTTGAATTAGAAAAGAATACCTCTCTTAATTAATAAACACGTATCATTTATCAAAAATTGCATTTACCAAAACATTAATTTCACATCAATATTTCATCTCTTCAAACTTTGAGACCTTGTTCTTTAAAAAAAAAAAAAATTTCTTTCTTTATTTTAGATAGAGAGAGACAGTGCTTGTGCTAGCACAGGAGGGAGAGGGACAAACTCTGAGCTGAGCAGGGAGCCCAAGGCAGGGCTCAGTCCCAGGACCCTGAGATCATGATATGAGTGGAAATCCAGAGTTGGATGCTCAACCCACCAAGCCACCCAAGTGCCCCTGAAGGTCTTGTTCTTTGCTTATAACATGGCCAAGTGACCTCCTCTGAGTTCAGCAGGTGAGGCTTAGGCCACATTCAGATTTCTCTTGGGGAAGGTCAGTCCATAGCTCTGCCAAAGAACCACAGACCCTGTGACTCAGAGTCAGAGACTCAGCTAGAGAGGACAGGGATTCCTTCCCCATTCTCAAATCCCAGAAGTAGCTGCCCTTTACCTCTAGTCGGTAGCCTTTTAAAGTATGATTATTCACTCCTCTCACACACTCAACTCTTGCACTTTTACCTGCTCTGGAGTTTCTAGTGACAGAATCAGGTTCTTTAGGGCAGGTTTTATTTTTAAATTCTTTATTGTCATTCCTGACATCATTGCCTAGCCCAGTCTCCAATATTGTCAGTGTCTGGCAGATTTTCCCATCAGTGCTTTTCTTGGGTAACAGGTAGGTGGCAAAATGTTGTTTGGTTTTGCTTCCTGTTCAGTGTTGGCAGGAATCCTTGAGATTGATATAGTAAATAAATTCAGGCCATGAACCTGGGTTTAGCCCTTTGCAATTTCACAGTCTGGAGGGGAGAGAAGGTGGTTCTATTAGCCCAGGAGAGTAGGAAAGAAGTAGAAAAAGAAGTTGGCTGGGATAAGAAATTAAATTCACATATCTACCAAAAAGTAGTTGTAAAACCTCAGCCAGAGAATATTCACTCAAGTCCCAAATCTGTTACAAGAAAATTCAGAAAGTTGGGGGGTTTTCCTCCCAAAACAACAAATGTCATCCTCATTCTGGCTGTGCGGTGTGATGAAGAGACCTTAGTAGGCAGTCTGACTAGAGAAGCAAGACTGCGCAGGTGCCCTTCTCATCCCACCCAGTCCCACTTTGTCAGGCAGCACTGCGCAGATAACAAACACGCAATTACTGACACACGCAACTCAAAATGCCAGGGTGGAGAACCTCTTCAGTGTAGAGTTCCGATAACTTCAGAAATTTGTCCCTTCTCACCTCTTCACCCACCTTTGCATTGATTGGCTTCTTCTTCAGCCTCACTCTCTCCTCACAATGACCTTGGTTTACCTCCAGGCAGCTCCACAACCTTCTGTAAAGAGCAGGCTTCCTTCTGAATTGTTCCGGGAAAAGTACCTATTGGCCCAGCCTAGGTCACGTGTCATCACTGAACCAATCACTGTGGACAAGGCTGTGTGTTTTGATTGGCCAGGACTAGGTCATGTGTCTGTTCTTGACCACACCCCCCCAACTCTCAGGGCTGTCACTTCCACCTGGACCACAGGGGCTGCGATTGTGCCAGGGTATGTTTCAAAGGAAAATAAAGATACGACTTGCAGAAAGAAAAATGGATTCTGCAAGGCTAGGACAAGAAGTCAGTGAAGCAAACGAGGGGCCTAAAAATAAGGAGACATTCATTTTCTGGTTCATGAAGGTCTATTTTGAAATGAGCCCCTCCTCAAATTTTGTGTCCTAGGCTCCCCATTTATCTCACCCTAGTCTTGACAAAATACTCATTATACCCATATCCATATCTCTCAGAGTGCCTGAAATCTGTCTCCCCTCCATTAGAAATTTCTTTAGATAAACCAGAAATCTCCAGGAATCCTTCGGTTTGGTTTTGTTTTTCAAAAGCAGCTATAGGACAAATCTTAAGGTCAATAAGAGTTTCTCATATACATGCTAACTATAGACTATCAAGTCAGTCACCTCCAGAGCCGGTCCCCTTTCATGATGTGTGAATCACTGTAAGGAGAGGCCTTGAAGAAGGGGGAAGAGTGGTTGAGACCTGAGACTGCACAGAAAATGGCCCCTAAAGAGAAAAATGACAAAGAAAAGGAGATACGAGGTTAAAGGCATATTTTCATTCAGTTATTTAATACTGGCCCTAGGCCTACTTGATCAATTTTCCTAAGTTCTGCCACATAGAGAAAGAGAGCAGGCTGGCAAGTGACAACATGGTAGAGGAGACTCAGGACAGAGTAAATGTGGAAATTTCTAAACAGGAATGCTTTGGTGTACACAACATCTGGGAAGGCTTATCTGGAGTTCTCATGATAAGCTTTCAGGAGAAGGATGAATTCTGCCAACAGCAAAGCCTTGGGTCTTCAGGTCGTTGGTATCTTTGAAAGTTTAATTTTCCTGACAGCAAGGAAAGACTAGGAGAGTTACGAATTTTTTGTCTCTTTAGGACCAAGGGAAAAGTCAATCTTTAAACCACAAGATAAACAAGCCAAGCACCTCTTAAGCTTAGTACTAATAAAGACAATTTCTTCTATCCTTCATATTCCAGTAATTTCATCTTCCCTTTCTGGGACTCTGGTTGCCTTTGGCAAAGAAGAGCTTACATAACTGAAATATATCTGCTTCTCATAAAAACTGGGTTTTAGAATTTTTTGCCCACCAGAAAATAAGTATAAAAAACAATGATTCTGTTATTAGTTGGAGGCTGCATTTGGGAATATGATTGTCCATATGTCAACTCATCATGGATCCAAACACCACCCAGAAACCAGAGTTACCTGGACCACAGACCCAGCTACATGCTCCTGCTGACAGATAGGTCATGGTGGTGTCAGTGTGGATGGCTGGATGCCAGCAACCTTGGAATCTGATAACTCTCTTCCCTTTTATAGAACAGACTTCTATATAAAATGGCTTCCTTGGGATGTGTCTCCAGGGAAAGAATGTGATGGTTAGAATGTTCAGTGCCCTCAGCAACTGTATTTTCACAGTAGTTATTTCCTTTATAGTCCACTGACAACAAACAGATCAGCATTCTGGTTGTAAGTATCAAGTTCAGTGTGCTAAGAATCAAGTTTCTGTGCCCACAAGGCTTAAAGTCACATGCTAGACCAGGGGCAAGTAACCAAAACCCTGTTGATCAACCATAAGGCCTCTTAAGGACACACCAAGAAAGAAGGAGGCCTCCTTTCCTAGTTGTAACTCTTTCTCTCACCCTCTCAGTCTCCAAGCTGGGAAAATTGATGATGTAACATCAATGAATACCTCTTCAAGTTCTTCCTCATCCAAAGAATACTATCAGATGAACCTTTTACAAAATATAATTGACAGTAAGTTTATTAATGAGTGCAATAAATACTGAGTGCCTATTATAAGCAAGGCACTGTGCTAGGTGTGGTGGAGAATCCCAGGCTGAAAAGGATAGGGTGTCGGCCCCTGAGTTCGCCATCCAGAAGAGGAGATATGGACACAATAACTCTCCTAAGAGTCAGAGCGTCCTAACTGCCGTATTGGAATTATCAACTACACTGTACAGAGAAAGGAAAGTTTAATTGAAATGAGAGGTTCAGAGAAGACTTCTTGGAAGATGTGGGGTCTGAGCTAACCCCACAAGATACTCTGGGGAAAGCTGTAATTCAGGCAAAGGGTTGGCTCAAAAGTGCTGGCAACAGGACTCCATGTGGCTGAACATCTGGGTCTTAGCAAGTAGGCCACAGAACTTAAGACCAGATGGCTGGGCAAGAGCCAGACTGGGAGGACTCTAGGTTCTAAAATGCAGAGTTTGAGAGTGCAGAGGTGCTCTGCCCCACAGGTTATCATGGTGAATTAAATCTTAAAGCTTTTAAGTTCTTCCTACATAGAAAGACATATCAATCCAATTGCATATATATATATATACATATATATATATAATATGTATATATATGTGTGTGTATATAATTATGCAATATATACTATTAAGTATATTCAATATTACATAGATATATATCAACAATAAGGTTATGTGCAGCATCATCCCTCTCTTTCATTTGGCTTGTTTCTTTTGAACCATTTAATCTACCTACATTAAAACCTCCAAATCCGGATCATTCCTGCTATGGGCCCCAAGAGAACCCAAGGCTTCCAGACAGAGGAGGAAAGATGTCACCTCTTAACGGCTGAATTGAGACAAAATGGCAACTGGCAACGGGAGAACCAACTCGAAGCCTAGACCAGGTAGTGTTTTCGCAGTTACTCAGAGCTGTCTGGCTTCTTCAGGAGAGGGATCCGCCTCAGCCTCAGCTTCCATCTGCCTGGAACGCACAGCTTCCAAGGACCCTGGGGAAAACCCTTGAAAACTCCCGCAGGCTGATACCATCAGCAACATCTGCAGCAACCGCAGCGGTAGAGCACCGGAAGTTCTGGTTCTTCCAGTTGCCCGGGATTCCCACTTTGAACTCTTCCTGGAAACGCTTTCTTCACCCCTTATCTTGCGAAATCTAGCGGGCCCTCCCTCCGCTCTCTCCCGCCTCTTATAGCTGCGAGAGGCGCCACCCGCAGCTCTGAGCTGAGCTGCAGCTGCGAGTGACCGAGGCCGCCTCGCCTCCCAAGCACTTCCCAGCAGGTGGGTTCCGTCGCCGCTATTGCCTCGTACCTTTCGCCACGCTGCCCCGCTCCCTTCTCTGCTTCAGCCCAGCTCGAGCCCCTGCTTCCGGGACCTCACTCCCCCGCCAGCTCGCACCGGGAAGAGGTGCTGGCAAATTCCCTACTGCGCCCCTGCGCCCCTCTCCAGGAAAGGCCAACCAAGAGTGTCGCGCGATGAGTTAAGCAATGCAGCAAGCATCTAGCTTTCTGGACTTTTATCGCTCATCTCTACCCGAGCGTGCAGAGAAACCCGAAGGTGGAAGGCTTAGGGTTTTTATTCCTCTCTGTGCCTTACCTCTCGACAAAAGCAATCTTGTGGCGCTCACCCAGAAGGGAGCCTGGAAGAATGTGGTTTTGGCAATCTCCGCAGTCTCAGATCTTCACCAAGAGCTGAAATTTGTCCTGAGATCTGCAACACTTCCGTCCTTGATCTTGACTTAAAAATCTCCTTCTGAAATTTATCGATTGCTTTTCCAGAGAAATATTGTTTGAAAGTAATTTACTGTGAAGAATAAATACAGCCTGGTTTCCCTTGTTTGTCCAGAGGCAGCTAGAAGGTAGTTTTTTTCCTCCCGATGGTAATTTAGGAATTTTTTTAAAAGATGACTCTGTAATGAAGGTGAATTGGATGGAGTGTAGGGGAGGGAACTTGAAGAAGTCTATTCCTAAATCTAACCAGCAGTTCACCACCCCAGCTTCCGTTTCCATGGTCGTAAAACAAAAGGCTGTTGGATCAGATGATCCATGCAGTCCCACACCCTAAATTGAACAAGGTGAAAATCCATGACCAAGGATGCTTGCTGGTTTGAAACATACTGAAAAATCTCGTTAGTGCAATAAGTATAACCAAGTGATTGCTTTCTTCATAACAATGCAAGTTTCATTTTTATGGGGATAGTACCCAGTTGTGGAGCATCTCCTCGCACACAAGTATCTTAGACATCTGCCACATTTATCATTCAGAGAATATGCTCAGGTTTTTTTTTTCCCCCTAAGGTTTTATTTATTTATTTGGCAGAGAGAGACACAGCGAGAGGGAACACAAGCAGGGATAGTGGGAGAGGGAGAAGCAGGTGCCAAGCAGGGAGCCCTATGCGGGGCTAGATCCCAGAACCCTGGGATCATGACCTGAGCCAAAGGCAGATGCTTAATGACTGAGCTGCCCAGGCAGCTTTGAAAACCATTCTTCAGCTGTGCTATGTGAGAATATCCTGTTCCCTATAAATGGCAGTCATATAAATGTCACTCACATGAAAGAACATTTTTTCTGATACAGTAGGTGTAATTTTATAAAATGGCACATTTATTTGAAGCTGTAACTTTTTTGAGATATGGCCTTTTGCAAGGCCTTGAGTTTTTCAGAATGCTGTGATTTAGCACAGAATGAAATCCCACCTGCGTGTATCCTACCTGCATGGCAAACATTGCCAACCCAGAAAACAAGATGAAGCTTTCCCCTATTTATCAGGCTTCGAGGTTGTAAAGTAAATGGTACATGTGTACAGAGAAATTGGGTCATAGCACTTTCTCCATCAGCAACATTTGTGGTCCTGCTGAAGTTCATATAGAAACTTTAGGTTCAGAAACCAATGTGTTTAAGACCCAACTCCTAACTTGAGAATAATTTCCTGACTTGTGCCTGGCTTAAGCTTGCTAACTGGTGTTAGAAGTAGCAAAATACATTTTTATAAGCCTGTTAATAAACTGAAAAGCCTGGGCCTTGAGCCCTGTTCTGAGCAGTTTTAAGAAAAATAGATCCATATGTCAGAGAATTTTAAAATTGAAGCAATGCTGGGCAGCCACTTCGCTCTTCCCTGTCTCCTGAATGACCACCCTTAGTCACTCTACCATTGTTAATGCCATTATTAAAAGGACATAAATTCTTTCAAAATCTCCCAAGTAGCTGATTCTGCAGTCTCCCACAGAAACACAATCCAATGTTTCATGATCCTTACCATCTGGTTCTCTTTGTAAGTCATTTGGATCTTTGGTCAACTGCTATTTAAAAATCATTTCCTTTTATTTTTATTTTTATTTTATTTTATTTTATTTTATTTATTTGACAGAGCAATCACAAGTAGGCAGAGAGGCAGGCAGAGAGAGAAGGGGAAGCAGGCTCCCCGCTGAGCAGAGAGCCCGATTCAGGGCTCGATCCCAGGACTCTGGGATCATGACCTGAGCCGAAGGCAGAGGCTTTAACCCACTGAACCACCCAGGTGCCCCCGTAAAAATCATTTTCTTTTAAAATCTTAAGAAGACTAATAAGCCACTGTCAAATTTATGTACCTAATCACCTTTCAAACTTGAAGACTTGCGAGGGTATCTTGGACCTCGTTTCCTCTGGGTTGTCCTCCAAGAAGGAGGTCATTTGCTATGTGCCTGCACCCACGTCTACCTGTAATTCTTACTGTGAGATTCTACACAGGCTATGAATTATGTAGTTTCAGGGTGGCAGGGTTTTTTTGAAGTTACAGTTCCTCAAGAAATGACAGAAATTAGACTTTACAAAGACAAGAGCTCTGAAGTCACCTCTTTGACTCTGTTCTTTGTAAATCCAAAGAATATGAGTCATTAGTTAATGATTAAGACTTTCTGAACAGTTCTGCATGATGTGTTAAACCTACTCAAGATATTGTGAATGACTTTTAGGACATTTCCAAAGTGATCTGAATTAGCACTTGTTCTTTTGTTGACAAAAATCACTTCTGGAAGGAATAAAGCCAAGTAAAGATAATTAATGCTTAAAATAATGCATGATGGGGCACCTGGGTGGATCAGTTGGTTAAGGAACTGCCTTCGGCTCAGGTCATGATCCCAGAGTCCAAGGATGGAGTCCCACATCGGGCTCCCAGTTCCACAGGGAGTCTGCTTCTCCCTCTGACCTTCTCTCTCATGCTCTCTGTCACTCTCTCTCTCAAATAAATAAAATCTTTAAAAAAATGCATGATAAGAAAACATACTTGGCTTATATACATAAACAATTTGTTCTTCCAAAATCATTAAGGAAAAGAGAACATTAAGGGTGTACTGTTTGAAGATCATCTTTCAGAAATATATCACTACAAAAAAAATGCACTACTCTACCAGAAGTATTTCCACTCTAACTAGGCAGGACATTGACACCCTGATCCAAATGCTTCTCCACAATAAACTCCTAGAAGAGTTTATTACACCACGTGTGAGATTCTTACCACATTGTACTTTGATAGTCACATATTTCTACAAACTTATTTTGAAAGAAGTATGTTTCTTTTAATATAGATTGTATGAACCATCCTAATGCCAGGCTGAAGTAAAGACCACTTTTCAACTTAAAAGGAAAAAAAATGTGGCAAAGAGTAATTTTGAAAAGTTAGGAATTATAATTTTGAAAAAAAAGAGAAACTAAGAGGTAGCAATGTCACTGCATACCACATTTCATAGGTTATTAGAACACAAACTAGGTAGTCTCTTTTGCCTAAGCACCAAATACAGAAGGGAGAAAAATACCAGGGGTTCCAGTCAGGTGGCACTAATGCTGGGAATCCAAGGGGGAAGTTAATGGTCCACACTGATTCTGCATGTTTCACCTCCACCTGCTCTTTTTATAGAGTGTGGAAACAGCTTTGAACCCAAGTTAAACAGTGGCTGAAGCCATTTTGCACAGACTTGGTTATACTTTCTTGTCCTGTTTCCCAGGTAAATGAGTTCCCATTCCTTAACGTGGGGTCCACTGTACACCTTCCTGTGCTTGGGTCCTTACACATCACATTATAGCAGTTTGATTCTGGGTCTACACATCCTCCCCAAGACTGGAGCCCAGCATGGCACCTGGCACAGTCTGTTCACAAAGTTTACTGAAAACATGAAACTCCACCAAGATATAGATCAAACTGATTCTGATGTTTGGAATACATGAACCCTTATGGACGTAGCAGGTTATGAGCCCGGATGCCCCCTGCACTGTACTCCTAAGGTCAAAGTGTCCAGAGTTCAACTGCTTGCCATTTGAGGAGAAGCATGAGCTTGCTGTGTATTGTACAGTACATATAAAACAAAGAGTGGGAATTATTATTTTTTAAAAGAAAGAAGAAATTGCAGGAACCTTGGTGTTTCTTCTCATTAACCTTAATTTTAGTAACCTTATTATGTTGCTATACTGGGTAAGTTTCATAAAAAAATTGTAATACTTTAGAGTCTAATTCATTTTAAGGAGTGATATAATATGATTACGGCATTTAACTGAGGTCATGAAAACTGGAATATTGAGTTCTTAACAGTTTTAATTAGTTTAACTTAAGTAAAACATGTTAACCCTTCTTTAATACCTGAAAGCATGGCATAAGATACAAAGCCTAATGAACAGTTCAAAAGAATTGCTATACCAAGTCATTCTTATATAAAAAAAAAAATTATGCTCCCAGTTATTTCTTCATAGGAAAGGATGTTGAGGTGAAAGCAGTTCACAGGTTGGCAAATGGTTCAATTCAGTTAATGATGAAAGGTGCCAGTTGTCTCTAGTCTTCCCAAACTGTGATCCCCAATTGTGCATGCTTGAGGCATATCTGGAAAATGGGAATGTATGTGTTTCGGGATGGTAGTTCACAAAGATGTTCCTGTTTCTGTCTCCCCGAGGGAAGCAGGAGTCTAGAAGGATCAGATTCACATCCAGCATTGTGTGCATTCCATGTGTGGGGCAGAGAGGGTGTGACCCTTTGCTGGGGTAAGAAGGAGCCAACATGTTTAATGTTTTCATTAAAGCCTAGGAGCGTTCTGAGAAGGGAGGCCCCTAAGGAAAGAGATTTAGGCCTAAGTTGTAGACAGGACTGGAAAAGTGTATCATCCTATCAGCCAAATTATTTTCCCATTTCCCTGGTCACATGCCATTCTTGGGGAGAGGAGATAAGAGGGAGGGAAAAAGCCAGTGGAGTGCTGGTAAGGGCTCTCTAAGGAAAGGGAAAAAAAAAAAGTCCTGATTTGTAGCATTTGCTGATTTCTGTAGTGTGGAAAATCCCACCATGGCTGATTTCAAGACCTCACCTGGCAAGCCAGTCTCCAACCATACCATTGAAAAGAGCTGAGATTGAAAACCAAGGAATCTTTAAAAGGTGCTATCTCATTAAAGAAATTTTTTTTGAGATTTTATTTATTTATTTGACAGACAGAGATCACAAGCAGGCAAAGAGGCAGGCAGAGAGAGAGGAGGAAGCAGACTCCCTGCAGAGCAGAGAGCCCAATGCGGGGCTCCATCCCAGGACCCTGGGATCATGACCTGAGCCGAAGACAAAGGCTTTAACCCACTGAGCCACCCAGGCGTCCCCTCATTAAAGAAATATTTTAAACTAGCACAGCTCTCAAGCTTGTATATCAGAGTATAACACAAGGAAGGGGGAAGGAGTTTCAAGAGCACTTTGTCCTCTGGGGTAAGCCAAGGAAAGTCTGCAAGGCCAGATCCTGCCCTGAAGCTCAAGCTAATGGGTCTTGGCAAACATTAGAGGCACTATGGCCACTGAAAAGTCCTTGCATCTGAGAGCCAGCTTAGAAATAAAAGAAAATGATACCCCAAAGATGGAGACTATATTCCTAAGAATGTGTAAATCACTCCTAGGAGATTTTTTCTTTTTTTTTTTTTTTCTGGATTTATTTATGTGTTTGAGAAAGAGAAAGTACCTGCACTAGAGAGCTAGGGGGGGAGCAGAGGGAGAGGGAGAGAATCTCAAGCAGACTCAATGCTGAGCACACAGCCTGAGGCAGGCAGAGACAGGGGAGTGGGCAGGCTCAATCTCATGACCCTGAGATCATGACCCAAGGGGAAACCAAAAGTTGGACACTCACCCAACTGAGCCACCCAGGAAATTTCTAACAAATGATAAGAAGAAGATAATGTGAAGCAGAATGGAATTTCATCAGCAGAGACTTCAGAGTGGGATCAGATCCAAAGCAAAACTCCTCTACCCCAAAACTAATTTGGCAATTCAGATAATTATATTCAGATAATTTTAGTGGCCTCAATATGAAGGTAAATGACTATTCACAGGAAGTTTACTGAAACAACGTTCATTCAAAATTGAAATGATCAAGGGCACCTGAGTGGCTCAGTAGTTTAACTCTGCTTTCAGCTCAGGTCACCATCTCCAGGTCCTGGGATCGAGCCCCAAGTAGGGCTCCCTGCTCAGTGGGAAGTCTGTGTCTCCTTCTCTTGCCCTTCCCCACTTTTGGGGGTCTCTCTGGCATGATCTCTCTCTTACTCTCACATATAAATCAATAAAATTTTCAATACAAAAAGAATGGAAATGATCAAATCTCTTGCTAAATGTCTCTGGCCATAGTAGTCCTAGAAAAAGCAAAACCCACTAACTGACACTGAATACTAAGTGGGTTGTTGCAGTCACCAAAGTATCCAATAAGCAAATGCTCATGTAGCCTGTACAAGCCAAATGCCACGTAATCAGTGAGACAGAGCTGTTTTTCCGTTGGTGGCAGTCCAGGTTCTGTCCTGATGCTGAATCTTTGGTGAACTACAAATTCCTAAGAAGTTGTTCGGCATTTAGAAGGTAAATAGAGGTCAAGGCAAATTAACTCAGACAAGACTGAATTCCTGACCTTGTTGTCATGAGCCCCAGGCTTTAATCAAATGAACTAACTATCCTAGTCAGTAGATAATGAACCTACATGATAAAATTCTTGGCCAGGGAATCAGAATGCAATCTTCATTTATCCCAACAGATACACTGAGATCTAAATGCAGAAACATGTATTAATAAGATTTTTGGATGAACTAGAATTTCACGAAGAACTTAAATTAAAAATAAATAGTTTTTCTTTTAAAGTACAATTAAAATAGATAACAGAGTTCTGCATCTCCTTGCTGTCTTGGTAATTCATTGAGTGGTAGTGAAATGTTACTAACGGAATCATTATAGTTATGGCACAGGCCATAGCTGGTTCTAGTTACTAGCAATTCCTGAGGAAGTATATATACCTATAAGAACATAAATGTGAAGGTTAGATTTAGTTAAGCTCTTGTGACTTGATCAAACCATACAAGTTAAGATTACTGTTTCCTTTTGTATTATTCTACTGGCTAGCATAAAAACAAATCATCAGTAAACTTGGTTGCTATGAAATAAATAATATTTTCTTACAAAATAACTGAAATAATTTATCAGATTTTCAGTAACCAACCTGCAGTTGGTTACTTAGATTAAATGCATTAGATGCTAGATATTAGTCTGTGACTTACTAAGAGAGGTAGTTCTAATACAGAGGCTAAAATAAGAAATACACTATTATATTTTCAAATAACATATAGACACTGAAAACTAAATGTCAAAAAAACAATTAGTAGAAAAATCCATTGATTGTAGATACGTTACATTTTTCATAAACTGAAATCAGAGGTCGTTTTAGGCCAAAGTCTTCTGATTTTGCTGCAATAATATATACTTGTCAGAAAAGGATATCAGCTTAAATGTGAATATGCTTGCTTTCCCTGAAGAACCTTGATCTCACTAAATACAGAAATAGTTCAGCGAATAAATTGGATGAGTTCATGTTAGTGGAAGCTTTTAAATTTTTAAAAATATTTTTTGCTTTCCATTTGTCCCTGGGATATATTAAAACAAATGTTCTAATCACACAAAGACTGGCAGCATTGCAGAACTCCCTCCAGCCCCTATGCCTTGAGATGAAAGGAAATACTTGATGGATGGGCTTCAGCTCATTACAGATATGTTTTCAAGTCATGTAGGGCTTGCAGGTCAAAATTCAGAAGGAATAATAAAACAGAAGGAAGAAGTTAAAAAAAAAAATCCCTATTTACAGGTCTCAAATTAAAATGAAAAATCATGTCACAGCTTATAGAGTTTAAAGTGTTGTTTATACTCTAACTCTCTGGAAGGAGCCAAGACAGATCACTGGATTTGTGTGCTACGACCCCAGTGGAAGTGTACGAGTCCAGTGGGGATACTACTTGCGGAAGAATACAACATCTTGGATGACAGTCATTTCAGGATTCAAAGTGAATTCTTTTTTTTTCTTTCTTTCTTTCTTTTTTTTTTTTTTTTAACTGAGATCACAAGTAGGCAGAGAGGCAGGCAGAGAGAGGAGGAAACAGGCTCTCCACTGAGCAGAGAGCGCGATGTGGGGCTCGATCCCAGGACCCTGGGATCATGACCTGAGCCGAAGGCAGAGGCTTTAACCCACTTAGCCACCCAGGCACCCCCAAAGTGAATTAAGTGGGGAGTATCTTTAATAGTGATTTCATCTAAATGATAAAGGAGGGAGTGTGTGGCCTACATGAGAGTTAGTATTCAGGAGTACTCTAGGACACTGGTGGGGGGATTTGACCCAAAGGACTTTGTGGCTTCATGGAGAACAATTTGTCAGGGTTTCCTTGAGACAGTTACAGTGAGAAGCCTTCCTGCAGTCTGACACCAAGCCCTGAATCTGACTCCCTTGATTCTCTTTCCTGCAGGGCCTGCACACTCATTCTTCCCTCTGGTTTTCATAAAAATAGGAATTCTTGCCTCTCAGACTCAGCCAATGACTATTTTGTAGAAAAAAGTTGTGGTAAAGCAGGTGAAATGTTCCTACCACCGCTTACAACCTCATCAACACCCTGCTTTCTCTCTGACTTTTCCTTCCCTACCATCCCTGTCCAAAAAAGATAGCCTTATCTATCAAAAAAGATAGCCTTATCTTTTTTCATTTGGAGTGGTTCTCAGTCCTGGGTGCTCCTTAGAATTGATTGCTTGTTTGGGTTGGGGTTTTTTGTTGTTCTTGTTTGTTTTCTTTGGTTGGTTGGTTTTTAGAACCAACCAAACTGAGATCTGAGATTGGTCTGAGGGCTCTACCTCAGACCAATTGATTCAGAATCTCAGGGGGCAAGGCCCTACCTAGCATTAAATATCTACCTAGCTGATTTTAATGTGTGACCAGGGAAGAGAACCACTGTAGCAGGCCATTAACTGAAAGCTAACAAATGGGCAATGGTTCACAATTTTAGCTCAACAGTAGAATTATCTGAGGGAGCTCTTTTGGAGGGAAAAAATGCCTGTGTTCTACCCTAGACCAGTTGATTGAGAGTGTCCAAGAGTTTGGTCATCTGCATTTTATAAAAGTTCTCTATTGTGATTCTAACATGCACCAGGATTGAGAAGCACTGGTTTCTAGCATAACCCTTGGTGGTAGTATTTGCATCTTATAAACCCCAGTGATTCTAAGAAGTTGCTTTGATGGTTGAACAAAAGTCTGGAAAGAGTGCCAGGGAGACATCTCTCTGTCTGTACCACCATCATGACCCCTCTTCCTGCATTCCCATCCAAACCAAATTCTATAAAGAGTTTCTTCTTTGCTTACTTATTGTCTTTATGGTTCCCAGCACACTATTTCTATTACCCAAAATTGTTCATTGTGATGATAGTTTTATCTTTATAGTCCTTTTCATGATTATCTCCAAACCAATTTAGAGACTTTTTTTTGCATTTTTTTGCATTTTCGCATTTTTTAGTTTGCCTAAAAATATAAAATTGGGTAAGCTGAAAAACAAATAATATAATACTATGTATAACTAAGATTGAATCTTTATATAAAAGAATGTACCTTAATTTGTATTTTCTATAAATTTCTCAGAATAAAAACCATAAGAGGATTCATGGAGGTTGATTTTTCCTTTCAGGTCTATCTCACCTGAAAGGGAGGGGGAGATATTCTTTCCTCTTCCAATTTTTACAAGTGGTCTTACATTCATAAGTATTTACATATTTTCCCCTTCACTCTAGGAACACATTAGGGGAAACAAAAGGCCCATTTAAAAAAAAAAAAAGACAAGAAAATGTCCACCATCCAGAAGTGGCATGGTTGGGTTGTTGATTCCTGTCCTTCTTACTAAGAGAATGATCAGTAGGATCTCTTCCAGGGCAAAAAGAAGGGAGAAAGGTCAATTTGCTCTCTTGCTGCTGATACACAAGTGATTTAAAAAAATTTTTTTGATGTATTCTCCAAATGAGGGCTATGCATATACAGAAGTATACTGCTTAGGATGAAAAGAAGTCCATTATACAACTTTAGATTTGTATCTATTTATCAGATAAACTGTACACTGCTACTATGCTTTGACATGAATTAATATCATAATAAATACTGTGATTATCTCCTAAACAAACCAAATAGGTTGCATTGTATTTTTGGAATATGCCAAAAATCATTGATTTGTTAAGCATAAGCATTTAAAATAAGCAATTTTTTGTACCTATGGACAAGATTATCCTAAAACTTCTATGGAAAGGCAAAGGAACTAGAATTTCTGAAACAATACTAAAAATTAAAAAAAATAATAAAGTGGGAAGAATCAGTCTACCTAATTTTAAGTCATCAAAACTGCATAGCATTGGCAGAGGGTAGATACATTGATCAATGGAACAGAACAGAGAACCCAGAAATAGAGCCACATGTGTATGGCAACTGATTTTTAAAAAAGACACAAAAGCAATTCAATGAAAGAAGGATGGTCTTTAAAACAACTGATAAGGAAGGGGACGCCTGGGTGGTTCAGTTGGTTAGGCAGCTGCCTTCAGCTCAGGTCATGATCCCAACGTCCTGGGATCGAGTCCCACATCGGGCTCCTTGCTCAGCAAGGAGCCTGTTTCTCCCTCTGCCTCTGCCTGCCACTCTGTCTGCCTGTGCTCGCTCTCTCTCTCTCTAACAAACAAATAAATAAATAAATAAACAACTGATAGGGAAGTAATTAGATATTCATAGGGGAAAAAATGAACTTGGCTTAAAACTCAGAATTCATACAAAAATTAACTCAAAATAGATAATGGATTTAAATGTAAAATATAAAACTACCAAGCTTTGAGGAGAAAATATCCAGGACCAAAACCTAGG
This sequence comes from Taxidea taxus jeffersonii, assembly GCA_003697995.1. Classification (NCBI taxonomy): domain Eukaryota; kingdom Metazoa; phylum Chordata; class Mammalia; order Carnivora; family Mustelidae; genus Taxidea; species Taxidea taxus. The sequence continues at coordinate 24,864 of RCUC01140056.1, read as the reverse complement.
TGAGGAATTCCTAGATATGAAGTGAAAAGCACAATACATAAAAGAAAAAAAGCAATATGTTAAATTTAACCAAAATTAAACACTTCTGCTCTGTCAGCAACCCTGTTAGGATGATGAAAATACAAGCTACATAGCTGGAGGAAGTATTTGAAGACCATGTATCTGACAAAGACCTCATATCTAGAATATATAAAAATTCTACAGTGAAAAAACAAAAATCCAACTAGAAAACGGCCAAGACGAGGTGACTTTTCACCAAACAGGTCATATAGATAACAAAGAAGCAAATGAAGAAGCCCATACAGTGGACCACTACTGGACAAGAAAAAGGAACCAACTGATAGGCTTACCTACTTGGAGGGATCTCGAGGGCCTTATGTGAAGTGAAAAAAAAAGCCATTTTTGTGAAAAGGTCACATGTTGTGTGATTTTATTTATAAAAAATTCCCCAAATGACAAAATTAAAGAATTAGACAACAGATGGATAGTTTCCAGGAGTTAGGAGAGCAGAGATGGAGTGACACCGCATAGTTCTGCATCCTGATTGCCCCCAGTGGATCCATGAAACTACCTTTGGGATAAAATGACATAGAACGATCTGCACACGTTACACCAATGTCAGTTTCCCAGTTCTGACATTGCTCTATAGCTATGTACAATGCATCCATTAGAGCAAACGAAGGATTTGCAGGAACCTTTGGTACTACCTCTACAATTTCCTGTAAATCTATAATTATTTCAAATAAAATAAGTCTTTTGTGAGTAGCATTGATTTATTAAGTATAAACATTTAAAATATGCAATTTTTGTTATCTTGTTTGGACATTTCCACGTTTCTCATATGCTAGAAGTCTCCTAAATTGGGACCTTCTCTAATCTCTGACTTCTGGGAAGTGACAGAAGTAAACCACAAAAGCCAGACAAGTACTAACATCCTCATGGGATGCTTCATTGGAATGTCCCAGAAGAATGCCACCTCAGGTTCCCTAGGCCTGGGGTGGGACCTGCAGAACGAGGGGGTGGGATCTACATGACCCACACCTGATTCCCCCTTATGCCGTGTACACACGTGCACATGTGCACGCACACACACACACACACACACACACACTTCTCTACTTCAAAGTCATCTTTGCCATCTTTGCATCTGTGTTGTTGGTTATCAGTCTCTTAATCTATATGAACACCTGGTGCAGTCACTTTACCTATGTTGGCCCCCGTCTCCACCAGCCTCTCTAGGAGACGCAAAATCGGTCCTGGAGATTTTCCAGTCCAGCGGTACTCTTGTTATATGTTTCCTGGTTACAGAACTGAGGTTTGTAAAGAGCAGAAGGAAAAAGAAATTGCCCTGCTATGTTTTAACTGTCTGAACCCCCTTTCCCTTAGTAACTCTGCTTCCTGTGTACCACCTTTCTTATTTTCTTTATTCCTTCTTCCTACATCTAAGAGTAAAATAGGATTAGGAAGCTTTTTTTTAGCATAAAAAATCTTACACTACTTCCATAAATCCATGTTTACACATGGGAGCTATTTTGAATTACAAATAGTCTGAAATAGGCGTAGCTTCCTTATTTACATAGTACTTACTGTAAGACAAACCCTCAACTTGATCTCCTTTGTGGTTTAGATTATGCATACATCTCATTTTTATGAACTCCTATTATTAGAATTTTTCCAAGAGTTCAGAATGAAATTCTTCCAAAGAATTACCAACTTTTTTATTTTTTACATGTTATTTCATCATCCCAGTTATGGGAACTGAAGTCTGATCATTTTTCTTCTCCACCAAAAAAAATATTAATGATAGCAACAATAAAAATGTTGTTCTTGTCCTGGATTGATTTGCAAGCAGAGCCAGTGACAGTGGTTTGCAATGCAAATGGTTTAGCAGGGAAGTGATTCCAAGGAGCAGGAGTGAGAGGCAAGGGGCCTAAACTAGGATCATAAGAAAGGTCACAGGAGAGAATATTAAGTTGGCCACCCCTACAGAGGAGTGGTGCTCTATTCCACTGGGAATTTCTGAGGAGCTTTATAAAATGTGTCAGAACTGAGTACCAGAAGATGAAAGGGTAAGCACCCGCTTATTCATGGAGTCCCATTCTCCATTGGTCTGTGGTGGCCCCATGAGTCATACATGTCTGAATGCCAAGCAGGTACGGGTATCAGGGAAGCCTCAGGACAAGAATCCAGAAATTCAAGATGTGGGTCCCCAAAGTGGACCTCTGTTGGGCACTGGAAGTTCAGAAGATCTCCATTACTACCCAATGACTGGAAATAGAACGCAGAGGATTTGAAGAGGAACTCAAGATGTTGCCAACACAATTATCAACCTTAGAACTTTGACAACTTGACAAGGACTAATTGCCCAATGGAATGACTTTATTTCTTTCTAAGTCAATCAGTGATATTTTAATATCTCCTTACTGTCTTCGTACCTACAATTTGCCCAGTGAGGTCTCTGAAAGTTTAAGAAATTGAAAATAATTTCAGTGGTTGGTGTAACAGCCCAAGTGTGTTACACTGGATTGCCAAGCTGCATTTTAAGAGGGAAAAATTAAAATGAGTAAGAATTACAAATGAGAGAAATTCACACTTGAGCTGTTTTTACATCTGTGTTTTGATAAACTCATATGTTCTAAAGCCTTTTCTTATAGGGTTTCATTTGTAAGAAATAAGTGGGGAAAGTAGAAACTTCTTAACAATTATTGAATGCCTAAAACTCAAATAGAAATACAAATGTTTTACAAGTTTACATGATCTTGGAAAATATTCAATATTAAAGCTAATTTAACGTTGTTGGCTTAATTAAGTAGACATGCCTTTAGAATTATCAGCAGTACATATAAAACATTTATTCTGCTTGTGTTTGCTGAAAGGCAAAAATTTCCAGTGTTATCTCCATTGTAAAATTTGTCAAACACACACAAAAAAAAAGAAAAATAAAAACATTAGGACTTCAAAAAAAAAAGAATTATTGAATGCTATTTCAGATAAATTTTATTTATTTCCAATATTCAGTTATAGAAGCACAATTAACCCTTAATTTATACAATTTATTTAAAGGTTATATTAATTAGGTAATCAATAGATTGAAAAATTAGAAAATCACTAGATTACTTGAATAATCTATTAAAGATAGCCCATTTACTAAGTACTTACTATGTCTCAAGAACTGTTTTAAGATACCTTAATTCATGGGGCACCTGGGTGGCTCAGTTGGTTAAGCATCTGACTCTCTGATTTTGGCTCAGGTCATAATCCCAGGGTTGTGAGATCAAGCCCCTTATGGGGCTTCACGCTGGAAGGGGTGCCTGCTTGGGATTCTCCCCTCCCCCACACCCCATGATCTCTCTCTCTCTCTCTCTCTCTCCCCGCAAAAGAATAAAAATACATTAATTCATTTAATCTTCACAATGTCTCCAAAGTAGGTGCTATCAATCTCTCATCTGAAAGATGATGAAACTGAGACATCAAGAGTTTGAGCAACTTACTCACACTGATAGTGCCAGCAGGAGTTGGAACAAAAAAAACAGTGCTGTTTAGTTAACATCTCCATTAAAAAAAAAAAAGTTTATGACAGGTCAGAATAAATTAAGGTAGTGGCCAAATTATCAAAGTAGAGTCTGGACTCACTCTCTGTTTGTAATAATTAAGGTGATCCAAATGAGAATATGTCAATAAAGATAGCATCCATCCCATTAAAGGACACTGGTAACTTGATCAAATCTGTATTTTACTTGCAAATGTTCATCTGAATATAAGAGAGAGAAAAATAATATATGAGGAGAAAACACTGGATAAAAAGTGAGGGGATAGCCAGCCAACTGACATTCTTTGAACACATTCATAATAATCAAGCCATCATTCACCAGTTTGAGAATTTGAGTTCTAACAAGTAGGTATTAACTGATTAGCAGCTTATATTACAAATGTAGTGATTTATATTATAAATTGTTAAAGTAGTTTGCATCTGCAGATGTTACAAAGAATTTCCAAAAGACCCAGCTATGTTTCCATATGAGAGGCCCGGTATCATCTTCAGACGCTCCACCTTGCTCATGCCCTTCTCTGACTCAGTTCAGGCTGTCAGTCACCAGCTGGTTCTAAAAATGACTCAGCTGTGGTGATTAAAACAATTATTCGAAGAGTTTCGGTGGAAGTACAGGGTAGTCTTATATTTCCTGTCCATTTCTTCCATGACTTCTCACTACCTACAAAGCTCTAAATGGTCTGCTTATGATACAGGTACACCTTTGGATAAGCTCAAGTAAGAATATAGGTATTTTCCAAAGGCTACAATGGAAAGGGCAAATTTCTGAAATCCCATTAAAAAGGTGTGAGCTTCCTGTGCTCTACAATTGGCATGAAATCTACCATGTAAGAACTGAAGAGTGACTACATCTGGTTTAAATTTCACAGCAAATTCACTGAAGGTTTCTTTAAAGCCATTTGGGTGACAGAAGCAATATCTCTACAACATCCTCCCGACTTCTTTCATTCTCCCTTATTCTTCCCAGTGGTTATACTTTAATCACTCATTATGTGTCCTACACTGTGCCTGGCACACAGAGCAAAGAGCTCCTTCTAACACTTCCATTCCACCTTTCTAGTATCACTCAACAAATTTTGTCAAGGAGTGCCCTGTCCATCATAGTCAGTGCTCTGGTTAGCACTGGGGATATATTACTGAACAAAAGAGACCAAAAAAAAGAAATGAAAGAAAGGAAAAGGTTAACTGAAAATTTACACTGTAAGATAAATGTTATTTAAAATAAGTAATTTTTTGAGAAAAATTCATTATTAAAAGGAAAAATAATGCTCTTCAGAATAACCTAAACTATATTATTGGACCGTAGGAATTTGAGAATTTTTATTTTGTTTGTCTTTAATTTAAATTTCAAAAGCTTTTAAAAGGTAACTCACATGCTTTATAACCACATTTAGTTTTAATTTGCATTTCATTTATTTTGGGTAAAATTAAGATTTTTTTTACTATATTTTATCACCTTAGGATGAAAATGAACTTATATCCTTTCCCTAATTTTCTATTGGGCAATTTTTTTTAATTAGTAGGAGTTAAAAATATTTTTTCTTTGTTGATGATCTTCTGACTTTGCTTACAGTGGTTTCTGCTTTGTAGGTATTATTCATTTTTATGAAATCACAGTTTTATGTAATATATATGACAATTTTTACTTTTAATTTAGATTCTAGATTTCAGGTTGAGAGAGATATTTTGTGTTTTTATTTACCCCTTTATTCTTTACCAATTTCAGGGATTTGTGGTATAGAAAAGGGCCTTTTCCCCCTAAAGTTACAAAAGAATTCTCCATAGTTCCTTCTAGTTTTATTATAGTTCTACTTAAAATAGATACAGGGGCGCCTGGGTAGCTCAGTCATTAAGTGTCTGCCTTCAGCTCAGGTCATGATCCCAGGGTCCTGGGAGTGAGCCCCGCATCAGGCTCCCTGCTTGGTGGGGAGTATGCTTCTCCCTATCCCACTCTCTCTGCTTGTATTCCCTTTCTCACTATCTGTTAACAAATAAATAAATAAAATCTTAAAAAAGAGATATATGGGTAGATACATACATACATACACACATAATTTAAATCTTTAATATATTTTAAATTTACCTTGAAGAGGAGTATGACATGTAGATTCAACTTTTTCTCCCAATCAACTATTTAGTTGTCCCAATATTTGCTCCTGAATAATCCTTCTTCTCACTGACTTGAGATGACATCTTTATCATATATGCAGAGGTCAATTTCTGTACTTTTTACTATTTCACTGAACATTTTCTATTCCTGTGACACTGCCATATTACTTCATTATTTTAGCTTTATACTATTTATTTTTTTAAAGAGTTAATTTATTTATTTGACAGAGAGAGAGATCATAAGAAGGCAGAGAGGCAGGTAGAGGGAGAGTGGGAAGCAGGTTCCCCGCCGAGCAGAGAGCTTGATGTGGTGCTCGATCCCAAGACCCTGAGATCATGACCTGAGCCGAAGACAGAGGCTTAACCCACTGAGTCACCCAGGTGCCCCTTAGCTTTATAGTATTTAAATATTCAATAGAACTAGCCCTTTATTCATTACTTTGTTTTTCAGAATTTAGAAATTAAATTAGGGAAAACTGACAGCAGCATAAAGTTGACTTGCCCATCTAAGAACATGCTATACCTTTCGATTTACAAAAACCTTCTCTGGGTCTTAAGGGAATTTTATATTTTTCTTCATATAGATTTTGTACCTGTCTTGTTATCTTGCTATGTTTATTCCTAAATATTTTCCCTATTCTGCTACAGCTTTAAGTAGGGTCCATTTGCAAACTAATTTTTTTAGTATGTGAAGAATACTGATACTAATTGGGTTCCTAAACAAGATACTGGATTGATTTTATATGTATGGTACTTCTTCAGTTGACTTTCTCAAGTTCTCTAAGACTACAGTTTCTTCATCCACAGCCCCTTCTGAGTTTCTATACCTTGAATTTTTTTCTGTGGTCTAGTTGTGTTAGCTAGAATTTCCAAACAATAAACTAAAGTGGTCAAAGCAGATACATTCGTCTGGCTTATGGTCCATCTGGTTTATGACTTTATTGGGAGGTTTCTAGAATTTTTTTTTTTGTAATTCTCTTTTAAGTTAGATTCTAGATTTTAGGTTGAGAGAGATACATTGTATGTTAAGGAAATACCTGTCTGCTCCTTTTTTTTTTTTTCACTATGAGTCAAAAATAAATGTCAAATTTTAACATATGCCCATTTAGCATCCACAAATATGACTGTATTTCTCTCCTTAAATCTTCTAATATGGTAAGTTATACTAATAGATTTTCTAATACTGAGTTTACAGAACTCATCTTTACATTCTTAGAATAATCCCCATTTGATCAATGTCCATTTTCTTTTAACAAGCTGCTGGATTCTGTTTGCTAATGTTTTATTTAGGATTTTTTGTATCATGAAACATAAGTAAATTGCTCTACAGTTTCCTTACTCATGCACTCTTTGCTGGAGTTTGCTCTGAGAACACTTGGAACTGTTAGGTGTTGGACAAAGGCGGTATCATTGCAACACATATCCATAGTTTAAAACATCCACCAATAAGTGTCCTGGTTTTTCACTGCATTTCTTTATCCAACAGAAGTTTTGACTAGTGATTTTGTTCAATCAGACACATATGAGAATATATATGACAATAATTTTTCCATATTGAGCATTCCCATATTGTTGGCTATTTCTGTTATTATCTTTCAGTTATGGAAAAGACTTCTACAGGTGCATTTCCTTCCACTATGAATTCTTCAGAAAAGCAAGAGACTGTATGTATTTTTGGAACTGGAGATTTTGGAAGATCACTGGCACTCAAAATGCTCCAGTGTGATTATTCTATTGTTTTTGGAAGTAGAAACCCACAGAAGTCCAGTTTGCTGCCCAATGGTGCAGAGGTCTTGAGCTACTTAGAAGCAGCCCAGAAATCGGACATCATAATCTTAGCAGTCCACAGAGAGCATTATGATTTTCTCAAGGAACTAACTGAGGTGCTCAAAGGAAAAATATTGGTTGACATCAGCAACAACCTCAAAATCAATCAGTATCCGGAATCCAATGCAGAGTACCTTGCTCAGTTGGTGCCAGGAGCCCATGTAGTAAAAGCATTTAATACCATATCAGCCTGGGCTCTCCAGTCTGGAGCACTGGATGCAAATCGGCAGGTAAGATTAAATTATTAATTTACACTCAATCTTTAAAAGGTGAAGGTTTTGGGGCGCCTGGGTGGTTCAGTCAATTAAGCCTCTGCCTTTGGCTCAGGTCATGATCTCAGGATCCTGGGATTAAGCCCACCATTGGGCTCCCTGCTCAGCGGACAGCCTGCTTCTCCCTCTCCTCCCCACTCATGCTTTCTCCCACTCTCTCTCTCTCAGATAAATATATAAAATCTTAAAAAAAAAAAAAAGGCAAATGTTTTAATGTGCACTTACCTCAAAGATGCCAAAACAGAATTCCAAAATAAAACACCAACTAAACATTTCCATTTGCTAATATGTGCTGTGGATAATTTTCTTGGGTTTAACCAAGTAAAGTAGTCAATGTTGTGATTTATTTCTCATTGTCAGCACTCTCAGCTTTTAGTTTGATGGAACCCAATAGTGTCAGGCTCCATGTTAGTACTAAAAAATAACAGATTATTGATGGATAACCTTTCCATTCCTATGACACTATATGAAACTGGTTCCATTTATTCACTGAAATTAAACATAATCATAAGTGTTGTAGCACCCATGAATACAGAAGAAAAACCATTCACCCTGTAGAGAACCAAGTCCTATGGTATCAGTGTGATATGCTTAGAACCACTCTCAACTTGAACCCTGGTATTTAACCATCCAGCACATTTGTGCAAGTTTAAAACATACTGATTCCACGCCCTTGTCTGAAAAGCATGTTCTTGTTTTCTTGTTCTGCATGGTGCTTACATAGACTTTCAAAGTAATGCCTAAATAAAGAGTAAGTATTATTTAATTACTTATTAATTGATTATTCTTAACCCAGGTGTTTGTCTGCGGAAATGATAGCAAAGCCAAGCAAAGAGTGATGGATGTTGCTCGTACTCTTGGACTTATTCCACTGGATCAAGGATCTCTCATGGCAGCCAAAGAAATTGAAAACTACCCCCTGCAACTATTTCCAATGTGGAAGTTCCCCTTCTATTTGTCCGCTATTCTGTGTGTCTTCTTCTTTTTCTACTGCGTTATAAGAGACATACTCTACCCTTATGTTAATGGCAAGAAAGACAGCACATTTCGCTTGGCTATTTCCATTCCAAACCGTATCTTTCCGATAGCAGCACTTACATTGCTTGCCTTGGTTTACCTCCCTGGTGTTATTGCCGCCATTCTGCAACTGTACCGAGGGACAAAATACCGCCGATTCCCAGACTGGCTTGACCACTGGATGCTTTGCAGAAAGCAGCTTGGCTTGGTAGCACTGGGATTTGCCTTCCTTCATGTCCTCTACACACTTGTGATTCCTATTCGTTATTATGTACGATGGACACTGAAAAACAGAACCATTACTCAGGTAAATCTCTACTCATTTGTATTCTTCAGTTCCTTAAATAAAAGAGAAGTCTTGCTACATCATATTCCATTTCACAATTATAGAAAATTGCTCTCCTAAGCACCTTTATTTTTTAAAGTACTAGAGCTCCTGTCAGGTTTTGGTTATATTCCTTTTTGTTGTTGTTGGTTTGGTTTGGTTTTTGGGTTTTGGTTTGTTTTTTTTTGTTTTTTGTTTTTTTTTTTTAATGAATTCAGTTGAGACATTATACAACTATTGAGAATGAGAGTTAGAGTCCCAGGTTCACTTGGATCCAGATGTGTATTCCCAGGACTCATAGAGCTAAGGGCAAACTGACAGATTTGGGGGCTCAGGAACCTAATAACACCTACTTGAATTCCTTGGGGAGGGGGTGCAGTCAATAAATGTAAACCAATGTGTTTTCAAGCTTCTATTTTTATGCATGCTGCTTCCTTTTGGAAGTCAACACCAACTACTTTCTAAGTAAGGGGGTTATTCAAACCTGTGTCACAGGAAGGTAAACAAATTCACAAAAGAGTGCTTATAACTTCATTAATGTTTGACTTGCAGAGAGCTATCCTCAATAACCAGAAAACTAAACAATTCTGAGCAAATGTCAAATACTATTTTCTGCATAGTCAAAAATGCAGAGAGGAATCAGCTCAGAGAGTCTTAAAGCAGTCCCAGAGGAAGTGCTATCCATCCATTCTAGTTTGGAAATAATTGGTTTTGATCAATCTTACTGCATTTTCAAAGTTTATGAGTCGATAACTAATTGGTGGTACTTTTGTGGATTTCTCTACATTATTTCCCTCACAAATACATGGGAAGTTCTTGGGTAGGAGTCCCATTTTAAGGGCCTGATTTTTCTCAATCTGTGGTGTGACAGGCTCGATGCTATATTACGACAAAAATAAACATGAAAGAACCCAAACTTTGTGTGTGTGAATAATCAGCATATAAAGCAGAAAAACAGAATCCTGATAGATACAATCATTTGAGAACCAGTTTTGCTTGGGGAACAAGAAACCATATGGTAAAGAAGGTTTAAGTAAATGTTTACTTTGTTTTAGAATTTATAGGGTCAATTAAAACTTTCTACACAACTCCTAGAGTCAACTATTATAATAAAGTCCCAGCAGAACCAATTACTTTTTCTACTGAGAAATATCATTTCCAAGTGTATTTTTCTCTACAGCTATTTTTAAGTGATTATTAAGAAATACATGCAATTTATCCAGAGCCAATATACCATGCAGAGGTATTTTTCAGTCCCCTTAAAAGTTTGGGCAGTTTGTAAAAAAATTTAATTTTTAAAAATTGCTTTTAATTTTTCTTAGGCAATAGCCAAGACAGACGATCCATTTAGCACCACTACTGCCTGGCTTAATGATTCGTACATAGCTTTGGGAATCCTTGGATTTTTCCTGTTCGTACTTTTGGGAATCACTTCCTTGCCATCAGTTAGCAACATGGTCAACTGGAGAGAATTCCGATTTGTCCAGGTAAGGACTTCTAATATTTAATCTCCTTTATATTGCAAACAAGTCTGACTTTACAAATATTTTCATTTTTCTCTCATACTATGTATGAATTTTCATTTTGCCCCTTCACTTCCCTAGCAATGTCACAAAAATAGAAATTGAACCAAGTTCAAGTGAGAAAATGCTAAACACTGGTATCAAAAGGCATACCATAATAGATTTGTTTCCTAGCTGGGCCTCGCTTGCCAAGATCACTGCCTACTCCCAGAGCCACAGGTCAGAGTAGAGAGTGAAAAATACCAACACTATTAAACTTTGTATGTAAGAATGTGCTAGATGCAATGTGAAGAGAAACCCAAAAACAAAATTTCTATTTCTGAAAATCAACCTTAGCATCTGTACTGGTACATATTGATACAAACTCAAGTTTAAAACCATCAAAGCAAGCTATGTTAGACTGTAATCATACCAGACCCAATGTTGGTCTGTAAGAGGGAAAATTGTTGTTTCCCACCTATCAACCACCAGACACCTCACTAAAGGCAGTTAGTTATTATTCTTACAGACCAGTAATACTCAAAGTGTGGTACCCAGCATCAGCTGGGATCTTATTAGACACACAAGTCCCCAGGTTCCACCCAGACCTAATGAATCAGAAACACTGAAGGTGTGGCCCAACACTGTGTTTTAACAAGCCCTCCAGATTATTCTGATGCATGCTTATTGTGAACCAGGATAGTAATAGAAAAGATCATTAGTAACTGAAATTAGATTTGAATTTTATAAAACTATTTGAATTTCAAAAGTCTTGCAGTTTCTCCCAGAGAACAAATGCAGTCAACATTTTCTCATGTTAACACCTTTAGTCAAGGCATTAAGACAGAAATAAACATTGAGCTCTAGAATTTAGGCCAAAACAAGCAAACAAAAGTGAATTTGCTAATTGTTCTTTATTGCAATAGAAATTAGCTAGCATCTGCTTTTAGTCAGTAACATAAACTAATGTGGTACTTCTTGAGGACATACTGTAACTTATTCATCTCTGGACTCTAGAAAAGTTGATCAAGGAAAGAGTTTTACCATTGGGGAAGAAATCAAGGTATATTTTTTATTCTAACTGAGAAGAATTTACACTTAGCAAACTTTCCCATCCCCAGCCAGGTTAAGATAAAACCAACTTAATCCACTTCACCTATATTGCCCATCCTGGGAATTAAAGTACAGCACAGGAAATATAGTCAATAGTATTGTAATAACATTGTATGGTGACAGCTTGTGCCTACACTTATCGTGGTGAGCAGTACAAAATGTATAGAATTGCCAAATCAAGAGGTTGTATACCTGAAACTAAGACAATGTTGTATGCCAACTATACTTCAAGAACAAAAAATTTTTAGAAGGATGAAACCACCATATCATTAGTAAGCACAATCTTCTTTTTTTAATGCAATATTCATCATCCCAAAGGAGGGTTAATGCTTTCTCCAGTACTTAGCAGAGTGTTCTAAATATTTCAGATGTCAAAGGTTTGTGGTTGGTAATGACTATCCTTCATTGGCTTAGAGTGTTTCACTTTAAAATGTAAGTACAGTGTTGATGTATATATATTTTTTTCTTGCTTATATAGTCCAAACTGGGTTATCTGACCCTGATCTTGTGCACAGCCCACACCATGGTGTACGGCGGGAAGAGATTCCTCAGTCCTTCGACTCTTAGATGGTATCTTCCTTCAGCCTACGTGATAGCACTCATCATTCCCTGCACCGTGCTGGTGATCAAGTTCATCCTCATCCTGCCATGTATAGACAAGACCCTCACACGAATCCGCCAGGGCTGGGAGAAGACCTCAAAACCAACATCAAATGGACAATATTTAAAGCAAAGTTCAATTTGCCTAGACTCTCAACTCTAGTATTGTATATTTAGAGAAGACTTTGTAATAGGCACAGTTAAGAAAGCATTTTTCTCCCACCATGGTTTGAAGTTTGTTAACAGAGAAGGAACTGTTGCCTGACTTTGAGAAATTGACAATAGGGCTAGAACACCATTTAATCTCGAGGTTAGTGATGAATCTATGTAGGTCCCTGCCTCTCTTCTTCCCAGAGGCAGTGGGCTGAGGTCACAGTGAGCTTTGTGGTTTCACACTAAAATGTTTTTTTAACATGCATGACCTAATGTCTTGCAAAATCCAGGAGAAATAGATGCAACTTCCTTCTCTGGTTCAAGGGCTGAGTGTAATGAAAAGAAAAACAGTAAGATGGTGGCCACTGATAAAGGCTTTCTGAGGTATGTCTGAAAAAAAAGGATCAAATGAAGTAAAAGGAATGAGAATTTTTCTTACTGCTCTTTCTAAGTGAAGGTGATCCTAAGTATTGCCATAATGAATTCTATAGTGAAAAGTGCTCTTCGATTTTGCTTTTGCCAACCTGGATGGGTGCTGTGGAGAACTATTTCATAACACAACAAAAATATCATCATTGATGGGAAGTGACCATGGGCTGAATACATGCAAATCTATTACCATTGTTACAAGATTCTTCCTCTACAAGGAATAGGTGTAGGGAAGATTGAGTTCAAATGGAGAGATATCCACTTGTTGTTTTTCAATGTACCATAAGCAAGGAAGGGTTGATAAAAGCCCTTGCACAGAAAGTTGAAATAAGCCAGAATTTCAGATAGCAAGCTAAATAAACTTTATAAAGTTGCACTCTACTAGGTTTCTATGATTTCGGTATTATGGTATGCTTTTTAAGTAACATATTCCATGTTCAGTACTAATCATCTATGAAATGGATTTCTAGCATAAAAAAGTAGCTGCTGTAATTTTTCAGGGCTTATTATAATTTTAACAGTGAATTTAAGTGAATAATGAAAGTGTAAGTTTGACCCAGGCATAGATGAGAGAATTATGTAAAATCTTAGAGTGGAAAGGTGTGAACAGTAGCTGAAATATGAGACTTGGTTCTTTCTCCAATCTTTGCTGGAATACAGGGTGGTTTTCTCTGTTTTTCCTGTGCTGACTGTACCATTTCCAAGATGACCTTCAGCAGGATTAGCCTTTCTGGCTCATGAATAGAGCTGGAAGAGCCTCATGCACCCCTTCCCATAAACCAAAATAACCAAAAGCCTTTGGGACTGACATTTTTCTGCCTGCTCTATAAAGGCTATCTATTTTTCCTTTTTTTTCCAATTTTTATTATCATATATGCTACGTGATGCAAAATGATTAAAATATATGAAAACATCAACCACCACCAAGCTATTTCTCTATAAAACTTTTTGATAATAGTTTCATCTACACTATGTATTCAATTTTACATCCTTCCTTTTTCACTTAATATAGCAGTGGTTTTGTTCTCTTACATGGTATGTGTATATTATTAGTGGCTGCAATATATTATACCAAATGGGCATTTATTTAACCACTGCAATAATTAAACATGTAGGTTTTACCTGTCTTTTTTTATGAAAACAAATACATTTCAGAGAGTATCGTAGCACTTATTAATTTTCCATATTTTAAATTATTTCCTTAGAATACTTGCCAAGAATTGGGATTACAAAATTAAGAAACTCTTAATCACACTTGATATATAATGCCAAATTATTTCTAAATTGACCTCGTCAATTTCATTGCCATTGGATGAGGGTGTTGGTTTCATCATATCTTTTACAGATTTTGGTTTTTATATCAGTTTGTGTTCACTGAGAAGGAACACAGAACACGTCCTCCATTAATTTATCCTTGATCCACCTATACAAGCTTACAAAAAACCTGAAAAACTCTGAGCAGAGCTGGGTTGTATAGTGCTGACCCTAGAGCATGAGTGGGAAAGACAGGGAAAACGTTACGACTCATCCATTCCATTTTGTGCAAAATAGCCAAGTCTTCCAGGGTTGGAGCCTGCTTGTTGTCTAGAGAATGGTTGCTTCAAAATTAAATACTACCCAGGTTGAAGTAAAGAAAGCCTCTGGGGTTAACCATGCTCTTTGGTGATGAGTTTTTACGGGAAATAGAAAATGGCACACTTAGGTTAAAAAAAAAATCCTACCTAGAGTAAAACTCTACTTTTATAACCCTAGTAAAAATGTTCTGCCTAGGTAGTTCATAAAAGCCATCAAACATTCTTCAATGGAAGTTGAAGAACACCTCCAGTGGTTTTAGTGTAACAAGGCCTTGGCAACCCTGACCTCAGCCTCAACCACAAGAGCTCCAAGCCCCACCAGCAGACCAGAGAAGCCAATTTCTGCCCCTTGTCCCTCTCAAGTTCCTTCCTCGCCAAACCAGCAAACCAACTGGATCCTCCTAACACAGCAGACTCTTCCCGTTTACCTAGGGTTGGAAAGAATGAGTTTGGAACAGATGGGAGTAGTGAACTTCCTTTTAAGAGGTCCAACCTGGGGACACCTGGGTGGCTCAGTTGGTTAAGCAGCTGCCTTCGGCTCAGGTCATGATCCCAGCGTCCTGGGATCGAGTCCCACATCGGGCTCCTTGCTCGGCAGGGAGCCTGCTTCTCCCTCTGCCTCTGCCTGCCACTCTGTCTGCCTGTGCTCATGCTCTCTCTCTAACAAATAAATAAATAAAATCTTAAAAAAAAAAAAAAAAAAAGAGGTCCAACCTGTTCTCTATTAAAAAAAGTTAGACTAAACTGCACTGTATTCTAGGAAAATTTTTAAGCTCACAGAACTTTTTATTTTTGTATGTTCTCCCCATGGTAAAGGATGTTGGCTTTTGTCAATTTGTACTCATTAAATGTTATTTTTAAAATATGTTCCACTTTTAATTCCAGTTTTGACTCATCAGCATTGCAAAAAGAGAGAGAAAAAGAGAGAGAGAGATTAAAAGGTTTTAAGTCACAGTAGTTCCAGTATCTGGAAGTAAAATACCTCCCTTCAGGCATAAGGAAAAGGAGATACAGCATATGAGCTTAAAAGCACATTAATAGATCTGCGGCTTCATCCAGGACATACTTGAGCTTAGCAGTGGGTACACTCCAGTATCCTCTGTGCCTCACTTTTACCCTCAGAGAGGGGAGAGCATCAGCTGGCCAAGGAGGGGGAGGGGTATATTATCCCACACTGGACTTTGGTAAGAAGTAGACAAAAAAAAAAAAAAAAAAAAAAAACTTTCCTTTCTCCACGTAGATGTTGCCAGGATGGAACTAAGACTTCACTTGACTTCACTAATAGACTGACTTCAGGTTGGATTTCAGCCTGCAGAACAAACATCAAACATCCTGCACACCTGGACAGCCTCAGCCCTCATGGGCATGATCGTTCTTTCAAGAGTAAGATAAAAACTGATAAATAAATAGAGGTTAGCAACCTGGAGAAAGCAAGAAGCAAACAGAAAAGCCCCTACTCAAAAGCCACTTCAGTTAGAAATTGCACTAAAATCTCTTCATGCATTAATTGTTCAGAGACCACAAAAGAGCCATGATAATGATGAAAATGTATAATGAATTTTACCTCTAGGAACCCAAAAGATTCTGGGCCTCCTCCCAAAGTCAAGGTGGAATGACAGTCAAGGTGCTGGTTTTACTCTCCATCCCCTGAACCAGTACCCACACCACCTGTCCATTGCACACTCAAACTCCAAACACATCCTTGTAGGATCCTACTCCAATTCTCTATGATGAGTTAAAATTACAATGTAGAAAAATCCTCTGCTCTTCTAAAGATTTGTTCAGGAGAATTTAGGAAGAGAGTGTGTTAGTTCTTCTCCTAGGCACTGCCTTTCCTCAAGCTCAAGCCAAAGCCCTGAGTGTTCTGGGCCAAGATAGCAACCCGGGAGGCTCCTGAATTCCCTTCCTCCCATGGACACACCACGCTGATAGCTGCACACAGTGCAATTCCCTCTGAAACCCCCTGAGCCCCCAGATAAAAGCAAGTAAGAAGACTACAATGAGGAGGACCCGGATCAAGGGGGAAAGGGAAAGGAATGGATGTTAGAGACAAGAGGAATGAGGATGAACAGGACAGTGAATACCCTCCTCCAGCCCAACAAGACAGAAGCATCCAGTTCTACATGTTTCCTGCTTCAAAGGGATCCTGCAAGGCTTTGGATAATGTTTGTTGCATGAGACTATGAGCAAAGCCTGTGCTAAACTTCACATACTGTATCTTATTTAATCCTCCTACTAATTCTCTAAAGTATGCATATTATCCCCGTTTCTCAGAAGAAAAAACTGAGCCTTGAAAACATTGAGTGCTTTGCCTGGTGAGAGGCAGAGCTGGAACTTGAACTGGAGACAGTGTGCCTCCAGGGCCACTGCCTTTCAACAGCATAGTATAATGGAGGACACTCATGCTGTCCTCCAAAACGTTCCTTTGAATCTGTATATCAGGCTGGATGGACTGAACCATCTTTTTTGAAATATTGCTTGAAAAGGAAGCTCATTATCACTTTCAATATTCCTGATTGCCCATCCTAACGCTCCACATTTGCCTAGTGTTGATTTTAGTGCACCCTATAAGATTGTAGTGACCTGCAATTCACAGTTTCGGCATTGAGTTAAACTCTGTAGCAACTGCCACATTCACCTTCCCACTCCAGTCTGACGACAAGCTGTCCTACGCATCAGAGAGAGCTGCCTTCTCTAGAGGCAGGCAAAACCCCTGGCCTGAGGACTCAGAGGAGTAGCCAAGGACAGTAGAGCTCTTTTCCAGGAGCTTAAAGACAAATGTTTTCTTTCTCTCTGGTTTCACCTTAGTGCTTTATGCACTGAGTGAATGTATTCACTCTTGAGATCCAGTGAGTCACCTAGGAAATTCCCTAACATTTTCCACTTAGAATTTTAATACCAGGTGAAAAAACTTTACTGAAAAAACAAAAGATTCAGTGCCATTACCTAGTTCACAGTTTCTCGGTTTGTAAATTAAGAAGAGCTGCTGAAATGGAACGCACAATACACCAAAAACTATCACAAGAGGATCACCTAGAATTAAACTTTCCCCTGTAATTTTTAGATGCTCAACAGGGTTTGTTTGTTTTTTCAAAGTTTTGTTTTTTTTATTTATTTGACAGAGAGAGAGAGATCACAAGTAGGCAGAGAAACAGGGAAAGCAGGCTCCCTGCTGAGTGGAGAGCCTGACGGGGGGCTTGATCCCAAGACCCTGAGATCATGACCTGAGCTGAAGGCAGAGGCTTCACCCACTGAGCCACCCAGGCACCCCTTAACAGGGTTTTAAGAACGCAACCAGCATATTAATTCCATTTTTACTAATCCTTTCTTGTAAAGAAAGAAGAAAAAGAAACAGCTAGAGAAAGAAAAACGGAACTTAGGGAAAGAGGAAATTAAAATTAAAATTAAAAAGAGAAAAAGAACGACAGAGTTCCTGCTCAAATTTCATTAAGACAGAGTAGTAGAATCTGTTGACATGGAGGAGCTCTGTCATCAAGCACAGAATTCTCCCATCTCAACAGCCAGCCCACCAGCCAAACAGGCTCACTCTTCTCATACGAGTGTTGACTGCCACCAACATGGAAATCTCTTCCTGTTTTAGGCACCTGGGCAATTAGAAAATTCCCTTATATGTAACCAAATTTTTTCTAGTTGTACTACCACCCACTGTTCTTAGCACTATCATGTGAAGTAGTGCCTCTCCAACTATCTTAAGTAAAGGTCAGATTTTTTGTTTTTGTTTTTTGCCAGTTCATCACAGACACATGGTTAAATATGGTGGCAACATCAAATTGCTATAAAAACTTCTTTTTTTTTAATGGGCGCCTGGAACTTGAGCCGAAACCAAGAATTGAACGCTTAACTGAGTCCACAACCCAGACAACCCAAAAGTTTCTAAAGTTTTAAGCTCAATTTCTGAATTTTATCAGACTGGTAACAAGCAGGTCACAAACCAGTGCCACCTGCAGGCCACACTTGGAGTAGCACTCAAAAAGGACTAACAACATGGTGTGGCTTAGGTTCCTCCAGAAGCCAATGCTGAGGCAAGAATTCTACTGCACACATTTACTTTGGAAACAAAATCATTAAGTGCCGCGAATGGAGTAAGAAAGTAGTGCAGAGAAGGAATAAAGTGTGGGTTTTCAAGCTAGTTTCCGCTGTGGACCCAATTCCACTGGAAACTCTGGAAGACAGAACTAAAAATATCTCACATTTATCCTTATCAAGGGGAGAAGAAGATGGGGATTTTATGCACCAAATCCCTGTTTGTTACTGGATAAAATAAGGTTGTATGGCTCTTATGACTTCTACTATACTCTTGTCCCATATGGCATTGTGGTTAGAAGTGATGCCTGCAGGCAGTGTCACAGGTGTTCACACAAGCAGCTTTCAGTCTGTAGAGGTAAATGCCACCAGGGGGAGGGTACGACACAAACAGCCACTACACAATGCAGTTCAAAACTGTGCACCGGACATGTGAAGAGAGAGTTCAAGGGGGGAAAACAGCTCTTCGACATATGAAAATATATTCTCTGACATTTATAAGCAGATGCATGAAAACCAAAACAACACCAAGATGCTATTTCTCACCTAGCAAAACATGGTCAAAAAAATCTAAGAGTTTGAGCATACTCTGTGTGGGTGAGGCTGTGAAGACCTGTATTTACATATACTGCTCTAGAATGTGCAAACTGGGACCAGCCCTATGGACAGCAATAAGGAAAAATCTTTCGAGATTAAAAATGCAAGTCGGTGACTCAGTTAAGCATCTGCCTTCGGCCAAGTTCATGATCCTGGGGTCCTGAGATCGAGCCGAGTCAGGTTCTCTGCTCAGCTAGAAGTCTGCTTCTCCCTCTGCCTCTGCCTCTGCCCTCCCCACATCTCATGCTCTCTTTCACTATCTCTCTCAAATAAATAAAATCTTAAAATAAATAAATAAATATAAATAAAAATGTATAGTTAAGTTTGAACCCAAGAACCCCACTCCCAAGAATTTATCCTATGGATATGCCCTGCAAGAATTCCAGGTGAAAAATAAGTATTGCTGCTCATTTTGTCTCTCTCTCTCTTTTTTTTTAAATGAGTAACACCATTGTAGAAACAGAACACGGACAAGAATTCAAGCACTGATTTTTTTTTTTTAAGATTTTATATTTATTTGACAGAGAGAGAGAGATCACAAATAGGCAGAGAGGCAGGCAGAGAGAGATGGGAAAGCAGGCTCCCCACTGAGAAGAGAGCCCAATGCGGGGCTCGATCCCAGGACCCTGAGACCATGACCTGAGCTGAAGGCAGAAGGCAAACCCACTGAGCCACCCAGGTACCCCTCAAGCATTGATTTTTGGAATGGGTTAAGTTACCTGTGATGCTTTTAAAAAATGGAATTCTATACAACTGTTTAAAATAAATGAGGCACTCTCATTATATATATATCTCCAAAATATATTAAGTAAAAAAAAAATCAAGGTGCAAAATAACATGCATCATTTGATTGTATTTGTTTTTAATTGCCTAAAGAAACACTGTAGGAGGATTCAAAAGAAATAAATTTTAAAAATCATGCTTAAACAAGATGGGGGAACAGAGTAGAAACAGAAGTAGAAGCACTGATATCTTTTATATCACTTTGATTTTTTGATTAAATGACTAGTCTACCTAATTTTTTAAAATAAATTTAATTTTAAAAGGAATTGGCTGCATATTTCTGCTAAATCTGCTCTTGTTAAGGCTAAACATCATCTACTCATCTGGTCTTTCCTCTTAGATAATAACTAAGAGGCCCTTCAAGTCTTTCATCACACTGCTCCCTCATCTTTTGGTCTCCTACAAACATTTCAGTGTTTCCTGAACCAAAAACAGAACTCTAGATGAGGGGCAGGTAGGCTGGAGCACAATCTGATTGTCGCTTCCTTATTCTGGATCATTAATGTAAGTCTCTATTAATGTAGGTAAGCTTATGTTAGGTTGTCGTGTGGGGGGTTTTTTGATAGTCAATAGCATGCCTAAATTCTTTTTTTATTTATTTTTTTCAGTGTTCCAAAATTCATTGTTTATGCACCACACCCAGTGCTCCATGCAATACATGCCCTCCAAAACACCCATCACCAGGCTCACCCAACCTCCACCCCCCCCCAAACAAAACCCTCAGTTTGTTTCCCAGAGTCCACAGTCTTTCATGGCTTATCTCCCCCTCCGATTTCACCCAACTCACTTCTATTCTATTCTTTTCACAGAAAATGTTAAGTCCAGTCTCTCCATAAACTGTCCAGTAGCCCCACCTCAGCCCCCTCCACCACCAATACTAACCACCCAACACTGATCACCACAAATATTTTTAAACTTAAGTGTGAAGCGAAAACAAACAAACACTCTGTACTATCTTTGCTATAATTCTGTAAATCTAAAGCTGTTCTAAAATAAAAGACTTATTTTTAAAAAACAGACAATCCACCATATCCTTAATAAAGTTTATTTAGTAGAAAATAACCTATTCTTCTTGCCTGGAAGATTGTTTTAAACATTAATTGCATTTTCCAACATGCATTCTGTCCACATACTTCCTAAATATAGTTTCCATGCCTTAATTTTAGTTTTTAATAACAAATATAGAAATATTTTATCCATAACCTCCAACTTCAACTGCAATATTTCATAGGCTAGATGAAGCCTAGAGACTATCTAATCTAATAAACTCATTTCACAGATATGGAAACTGAAGCCCAAGGGGGTGAAGTAATTTCTGCAAAGTCACACAGCTACATTGTAACAAAGCAGAATTAGACCAGAGATGATCTGATTCCCAGGCTCAACGTTTTTTTGGTCCTTTTGGAAGGAGATGACTCCATTGAAAACAAACTGGCTGGAGATCAAAATCGAAATGGTCAAAAGGACAGACTGATCAGAAACAGGTATGTCCAATGACTGATTTTGTACTTTTCAGTCAAGTGATGAGTACTTTACCTTTAGAAAAGTGACAAATAAGACTAAAAGAACAGCATTATACAATCTAATGGTGTTTCTAAACTGCTTATGATTATTAGAGTGCTAAATAATGATAAATGATATTTTAACTCCTTTCACATTCTCTAATTTTTTAAAATTATATTAGAGTCTTAGTAGACATTTGAGGACTATCCAGCAACAAATGTACATTATTAATCTCTGTTGGACTCTTTTCCCCAGGTGAATAAGACTTTGTCAAACTGCTTTAACAGAAAAGAAATTTACAGTAAAAGTTTGTTGTTGTTGTTTTTTTAACTGGCTAAATATATCCAGTAGATATCAGTGGCAGCCAGAGACGACCCACCCCATGGCCCTTCAAGAGAACCTGCTGATTGACAACCTCCAATTGTCACATCCTGGGACACAGTGCCTCATCCGCTCAATCCATGATCCGTGTTGAACCTGGGCTGCTCCTGGCCTGTGACCCTGCCTGACCAGGACTGGTCCCAAGCAATGGCCGCTTTGGCCAAGATTTCTCTAATGCGCAAGTTTTATTTGAGTATTTCCCATTGCCTTGTCCCACCACAAGTCTTTCATACCTGCCCCAGGATCTGAAACTCTTCACTTTTCCCCTTCACAGGTATAAGACCTGCATTGCCATAGGAAGGCTCCCACCTGCCTTATCCTTCAGGCATTTCCTCCAATGTATCTCTTGTTCTACCTTGCTGTCTGCTTCTTGGAGGACCTCATTGACAAAGCATCACTGGCTGAAAAGTCACAAAATCAATTATTTTTATTATAATACATCTTAAAAATCATAACATGTACTGTGTCTTTCATTGAAATAAACTCAACAATGAGTTTAACTTGTTTATTAAGAGAAGACTGGAATAAATAAGCCAAGACACACGAAACAAGAGTATGTTGGGAAAGTGCTACTGAAGGTGACATCGACTGTCCCAACTTCCAACCCCTTCCCCATAAAACAGAAGATAACATGTGTTCCTAAAGATTTAAAAACATAAAATATCCTGCAAAACACACAAAGGAATAATATGTATTTCTATCTCACTGAAAATTATTACACTAATGGTCTCAGAGAGTTGCTAAATGTGCTGAGCAGGTAGCGAAGGGAAGAAGCTTGGGCAACAGAGATGGAAATGGCCAAATCTGAGTGAAAGGTATGAGTTTAGCCCCTCCTCTGCTCAGAGACCGAGGCGGCTGGAGGAATGAGGGTTGAGGAAGGAAGCATCCCAAGTGATGAGCCAGGCTTAACTGAGTCTTAGTAAGACACAAAGGTTTTTGTAAGAATCTTCTGACAATGTAGTGAAGTATTCTAAGAAACATCTCTGAGGACCATCAAAGCAAAGAGACCACATTGGGCCAAATCTTAATATCACTATCATGTAGCCAGAGGAGCCAGAATAAAGATGCCAACCACCACAGGCATATGAGCAGATCTTTCCCCATCTTCTAGCCACAAGCAATGATCAGATTCTGCTTTGATAAAAAAAAAAAAAAAGTGAGGGAGCATAAGCCACAGTTACTTAAATTAAATCTTCTATTGGCTAGTTGAGTAGTAGCTCTGTGAAGAGTTATTCCAACCTAACGAATTGTAACATTCCTATACTAAGGAGTTGTGCACCAAAAGATATGGAAAGATAGAAAATGAGAATTGACCGATGTAAGAAAGAAAGAATTGGGAAAAGAGAGCAAAAAATGAGAAATAAAAACTAAATCAAAAAGAACACATGAGGGGCACCTGTGGCTCAAAGGGTTAAGTCTCTGCCTTGGCTCAGGTCATGATCTCAGGGTCCTGGGATGGAGCCCCACATTGGGCTCTCTGCTCAAAGGGGAGCCTGCTTTCCTCTCTCTCTCTCTCTGCCTGCCTCTATCTGCTTGTGACCTCTCTCTCTGTCAAATAAATAAATAAAATCTTTAAAAGAAAAAAAAGAACACACAAAAACATGACATAAATGCATAGAAAAGGAAAAGTGAAGGAACTCAAACAAAGATAAAGTTGTTGGTGTTGTTTTTGTTGTTGCTGTTATTAAGATTTAGGAGGAAATACTAGAAATAGCCAGCAAGCAAAGGATATCTAGTATAAATGCAATTGGAGAACTGTAAGATAACATCTAGGAAATAGACAAATAAAATACTTATGACTGTAATTCAAGAAAAGTTTCCTGAAAAAAAAAAGAAAACTTTTTCTGAATTTAAAAAGTCTTGGATTTATGTATCAAGAAGAAATGCTGTATTGATCTATAAATGATATATATTTTACTGGACACATCTTAGTAAAATTATTAAACTTCAAAGATAAGAAAAAAATCTTTCGGTAGTCAGGAACAATGAAAATCAGATTTTCATCCCTTTTTTTTTTAAGATTTTATTTAGTTATTTGACAGAGACAGAGAGTACAAGGAAAGGGAGCGGCAGAGGGAGAGGGAGAAGCAGACTCCCCCCTGAGCAGCTAGCCCCATGTGGGGCTCCATCCCAGGACTCTGGGATCATGAGCTGAGTGGAAGGCAGACGTTTAACAAACTGAGCCACCCCAGTGCCCCTGTCATCCATTTTCCAAGCAGCAATATTTTATGGTAGAAAACACTACAGCAACATATTTAAGATACTCAGTGAAAGAAAATGTGAACTAAGGGTTTGTATCTAGTCAAATTGCTCTTTAAATGTAAATACCATAGGGGTGCCTGAGTAGCTCAGTTGGTTAAGTGGTTAAGCATGAGACTCTTGATTTCAGTTCAGGTCATGATCCCGCACTCTTTGGGCTCCACCCTGGGTCTGCAATGGAGCCTCTTAAGATTCTCTCTCTGCTCCTCCCCAACTCTCACTCTCTCCCCTACCATTCTCTCTCTCAAAGAAGTATAAACACAATTTAGTGTAAACACATTAAAGCTCTTCCCGAAGAAGGTACTAGAAAACAATCCAGCATGAGAAGATTGCAAAAGCTGGAGCATAAGGCTGACTGAGAAGCACTGAATATATTCACCTATAGAACAAAGACTAAAAAATAGGGATAAGAGTGACAAAGTGGTATATAAATTCCAAATGTTCTGACACATGTAAATAATCCATACAAAGAGCAAAACTAGGAAGGGAAAGAAAAGAACACAAGGAAAGTAGAGCAGATAGTAGGTATGAACTTCCCAGCTATACCTTTTAAGATGCCCAATGAAAGAAAATGTGAACAAAGGCTATCTCCTGAAGATGATAAGCCAAATGATAGTCATTTGATTGTACTTAAGAATATATAGACTAGTCAATCGGAGAAAGACAACTATCACATGATCTCCCTGATATGAGGAAGTGGAGATGCAATGGGGGTGGGGGTTAAGGTGGTAGGAAAAGAAAAAATGAAACAAGATGGGATCAGGAGGGAGACAAACCAAAAGAGACTCTTAATGTCATAAAACAAACTGAGGGGGGTGGGGGGGAG